>CAJNIZ010026558.1:0-29874 GCA_905231905.1 Symbiodinium pilosum | reverse complement strand
ACAACATTTACTTTAAAATCTAACAACAACAACAACCCCACTGCGAGGGTGGGGAATAATTGCCTTTTCTTTTTTTTTTCTGGTTGTCTTAGGCTTCTTAGCTAAAGACGTTCGCTCAGGAGGCTGGAGCATGGCAATGAAATGAGTCATGAGTTCTTCCCGTTTGTGTACAGCTGTTCCCGTGTTGAAAGGCCGCTCGAACCCCGAGCATGGCATGCAGGCTGGAGACGCAGCTTTCGATTGAATTGTTTGGCCCTTTGAGTGCATGGTTCTCGGTACTGCCTCCCATCGCTCTAGGCTTCGCTTCATTCTTGCTTGTTTGCAGGTGCCAGCTGTGCGTGGTTTCATACCACATTCTGATAAAGTGGCAGTGCTTCATGTGTTATTCAATATTCCACCCTCTAGCTAAACGCCATTTTGTACAATTCGCTGTTGATAGATATAGTCTCCAAAGACGACCCAGGTTTAATGTCCAAAGGACAATAGGACTTCTTGGCGCAAGATTCTGTCATGCCAAGTGACTTAGTGGGCCAGATGGTGTTGCCTGACTTGGGTAGGTCAGAATCAGTGCTATCGGCAATTACAGAATCTTGGCCGTTCGAGTTTCACAAGACGTGTGTTGAGTAAAGCTGCTTGGCACATTTTCAAACACAGCCGCGAGCATTTGACCGCTCCTGATGTGCCTCACATCGGGATTTCCATGTTAGCCGTGACCATCGTGCTCATGTGATTACCTTTGATTGAGATGGGATTAACGATGCTTGCTGTTGAATACCTATGAAACTCCATCCCCAACAGCAAAGCGTCTGTGACAGGGAGGCCCCCCCAAAAGGACACGTCGTTTTGAGACACCGCTGCCTGATTTGAAAGGGCACCGGCACATCTTTGGGTGTAAGGCTTGCCACGGCATGATCGGCTCGAAGTCAGCGTGTAGGTTGCAAGGTCAGCATGGAGGACCAAGCCTCAACCTTGGAAAGGTATCGTGCTTGTGACTGTGTGCTATCGAGGAAGTGTGTCTAAGGTCATACAGCGGCCTGTTGCATCGTTGAATATCTGGCCCGAGCCTTTACTGTAGAGCCCTTAAGAGGATCTGACGTGGCCCTGCGCTCAGGGCTATTGGCCAGGGTTTTGAAGGCACAGCCTCTGACTGGACTGAGCCTTGCCCTCAGCCGATCTCAGCCGAGTTGCCGCGTCTGCTTGGTTACTGGATGGCAAACGCTGGGCGGCCCTACCTGTCTCGAGGTACTTTGTGTGGCTGGTCGGCTTTATTGCCCTGATCTGGTGCAGTGGCTGCAGGGTTCTGGCATCAGTTTGCCGTCGCACGTCTCGCTTGGACCAGGTTCATTTGGCAGAGGAATGCGGGAGCCTAAAAGCTAAGCTGGCTCACTCAGAATGGCAAGCGAAGCAGACAGAGGTGATGGCTCTGCCAGACATCCCGGCATCAGAGCTTTCTGGTAAGGCTGTCTGCCCAGAATGTTAGCAAATCGCATTGCGCCCATCCGCTTCATGTTGCAAGGCTGCCCAGGATTGATCACCGATGAACGGTAACCTGCTCGGTTTGCAAGCCCTCTGGCCTGGGCTTGCCATACACATGGAGCTCAAAGCGTCGCAACATGCCATGAGTTGTGTCGAGTGGATTCTCAGGTCATGTTCAGCCTGGGGGCATGGCCTGGGGACCAGGCCATGCTTTGCATCTGAGCTTTAGAGACCTGCTGCAGGCGTACTGCATACTCGACGCTTCCCTTTGGGATTTGGCTGCTGTTAGACAGGAACAGCATGGAACAACGCAAGGTGTCTCTCATGGGGAGAAGTGGAGCTCAAACAGGAGTATTCAAGTCCAGCAACTCTATTAGTGAATGATGGGTTAGATCCATGCTTCTTTGTCATCGTGAGTGATGCCTACACATGACCCAGAGGCATCAAGCATGATTGCTGAAGGCCAATTCGCTCAAACAATCACTGAGGACAATGTCCCCAAATCTTTGATTGGGGATACAAGACATACCTTCACATGCTGGGCTAACGCTCAGAGCATACCAAGAAAAAGAAAGGTTCTGAAAGGACAGACTCTGACTTGATCCTGAAGCTGGAGCCCAGCGCCTGCAGCGCCTGCAAGGGCAGCCGCAGGTTAACAGCATGCAGGAGTTACGAGGAGCTTAGAGCACGTTGGCAGGTCAGGGACATTTGCTTATTGAGGTCAGTTCTCATCACAGGGTGATACAACAAGCTCTGTGAAGATTTGAATGGTTGCTGCGTCACAGTGGAGGCCTAGCCTCTCAACCTGAGACCATGAGCATGCATAGCTCCTGTTCGTCAGTCACTACATGAGGATCAATTTCACGAGCTTGTCAAGAGGCAGCTTCAATGCCTACCCGCAATCCATGATGGGCTTTCAGCAGTGCGCTCTCCAAGTTTGGCCAGCCGATCGTGTGGTTGCTTCTGGCAGAGACGGCGCAGTTAGAACTGTATGCCAGGCCTCCCGCCCAACAAACAGGCTGCCCATCATGTATGATTAGCTTTTGCGGTCATGGGTGGTCAGCTGGTTTCTGTGGGTTTGCGGCTGCTGCGAGGCATCTCCGATGGAGGCAAAGCAGCGTGCAGAGCATCTAGTTCTGAAATTTGGCACAATAGGCACGTGTTGCTGGCAGGAGGTTGTGGAATGTCCTTCCAGAATGCGCCGCCCGCTGCGTGCTCGGAACAGGTTCTTCTCACCGTCTGCTGGTTCTGATTTCTTTAATAAGGTTCAAGGAATACCTGGCCTAGGCACTGGCTTTGACTTGCACTCGCCATGATGCAGGTTTCCACTAGTTGGCAATATCAGCACCCTTTCCTGGCAGGCTCGCCTGCGGAGCTGCAGCAGCAAATGATGATCATGATGCAACAGCAGCAGCAGTTGCAGCAGCAACAACAGCAGCAGCAACAGCAGCAGCCGCCGCCTCAACAGCAGTGCGCATCCTAGCAATCTATTGAGGGTTTGCAGGGACATGACAAGCGCTGTGGATGCCCAGGCAAAGTCAGCATGGTGGGGACAGAGATCAGCAGGCAGAGCTTCGTGAAGCAAACTGTCTTTCTTCCAGCATGCGTCAAAGCGACAGGAGTTTGCTTTAGTCGCTGGGTCACTGAGTGCTGCGGAGAAAGAGTCAATGACCCAAACTTGCTTTGCCGACAGAACCTGATGTTCTTTAGTGTCCACTCAGGTACTACACAACCCTTTGGAATGTGGCCTGTACCAGTGGCCAAATACTTGGTGGCAAGGACCTGCTGAAAAGGCTCAAACGAAGACGCTGCTTCCGAGTCGGCTCTTGTGCGTAGGCCGCCTTTGACTTCCTGTCAAAGTCGCAGCTGCCTCGAGAGGCCGTGTGTCAAAGGGCTACACCCTAAAAGTTTCCTGTACAGAGAGAACTCGCACTGTCTGGGATAGTTGTCATGCACCCTGCATAGGAACAATGCAAGTCGCAATAGCAGCCTTACGTACCAAACTCCAAATTGTGAACGAAGTCAAGGTGCTTTTGTCGCAAGGTTAAGGTCCAGTGGCGGCATGACCCAAGACACGAGGGAAGGGTTCATTTCCCTGTGACGATGAAAGCCTGCGCAGATCCTCAAGCGAATCTGGGATATGTCGGATCGGCAGAAGCGAGGTCTTGGATGGGAGGCCTGTTTTGCAAGCTGATATTCTTTGCTCTTGGTAGCGGTATTCTGAAATCAGCCTTGTCAATATTTTTTGCGGCCTACGTTGTCAAGGGTTTGCTTCAAGGGTTTGCTGAAAGCTTGCTAAGGTTTCTGTGCAGTTTGTAATTTGGGTGTCAGGTTTGTGGCCACGGTATTCCAAACAAAAAGCGTCAAACAACACTAGTTTCTATCATCATCATCATCATCATCATCATCATCACAACATAGCATGTAGTGAATTTAGGCGCATGTCCTGCTAGTGCTCATCTTTCAATCCAGCCCTCTTTGCTGCTGTATGTGGATCGACTTCGTCTCAGAACTGAACTTCTCAGTGCTTCTCCGGGCTGCGATGAGCACATGCACTCATCATTTGGTAGAGGAATTTGTGGTGACGATGAAGCTGATCTCAGCCGCACAGAAGAAGTGGAAGCCTCAGAAAGCTCTGACAAATTACAGGTCAAGAGCTCCCGTTGAAGGCAGCTGGTCTCTCTGGACAGGGTGCTGGAAACAACTGGACCTACTTCACGGGACCTTGCGCCGAACTGATGTTGCTGAAGCTGTTGGATGTGACTGCGACTCTTATTGCGAGCTCGCCCAGTCGGCTTTTGGCTCTCAGCTTCGCTTGCATTTTCGAGAAATGGTTTTTGTGGTTGCAGAGCGTGCACTTTCCGGAAGAGCAGCCCGTCAGGCTACGCAGATCATTTTTCCATGCGTACCTACACAGGTGAACAGACTAGCGCTGCCAGAAGCAGCAGGTTCCAGCCGCGTAAGTGCGGCTTTAGTTCCATGGGAGTGTGTACTTCTGGCCTAAGCTGCTTGCAGCTCACTCGGTCAGATTGTTGCTTTGATCCTTGTGCAAGATCGCCTTGCTGAAGTGCGTCACATCTAGGTATGAATTGCCTCCGTGGGAGGTGAAAGGCCAGGACTTGCCAACTTACAGTAGCTGGTGCAGAATTGTGACTCGCGTCGTTACCCAGGCAAGGAAGACCCACCTGTGCCGACCAGCTCCGGTAGGGGTCTTAGTTGGAAGCCGCCTCACCGAGAGTCAATGCCCTTGATGGTAATGTTCCCAATGTCCAGCTCCACCCCTGGTCTCATGGAAGCACGTAGCAGAGATTGAGGGACACCACTTGGTTGTGTTCCAGTTGCTGATACCAGGTCCATCTTAGCCACCCGCCGGGCAGAATACTGGCTTATGGACATTTCAAAGCTAGGAGTGATTTGTGTTTCAGACTTTGACGAGGCTCATCCAAGCCCAAGCTGCTGACGCGTGGAACGCAGGCAATTGACTGGTCTAGCAGCGATTGAGGGGGAAACTATGTGGCTTTTAGGGGTTAGGATTGATCTGCACGTGCTGTAGTACCCTCGTAACATGTTGCAACACATCTTTCCCAGGAGAGGTTTGCATTTTGAAGCTTCAAACTCTTTGAGATGCTAGTGGAACCGGGCACAAACTGAATGTATTGCTGTGGTCGATGATGTTCACGAACCTTTCGTGTTTGGAAACATAGCTTCAACCAGCAACAGTCAGAGCTCAATGAATTGCAAGCACCTTTCTATATGCATAATCTGGTCGGCATGAGCGGGGTATGCAGCAGACGGCGGCGATGGAAAGCGTCTTGTCAATGAATGAGCGAGCTCAGGGGCAACGGAGGATGCGTCCAGCCTTTTGAGGTGCAGTAGGCAGACCTAACTTCAGCAGCTCCGGCGCAGAATAGCACTTAATGTTAGCTACATGCAGCACATGCTAGCTCTGAGAAATCTCGGTTTCTGAGCCTCTCCCCAGCTTGACAAACAACCAGGAGCACGCACCGCCATGCGTCCTTGGGCCCATACCCAACTGAAAGTGATAATGAAAGAGGCAGAGAGAGAGATATAGATAGAGCTTAGGTAAGTGTAGTATATGTTCTTGTCAGTGTGACAACTGATATGTCTCCAACTGTGACCCACCCAAATAACACACACAACCCTGGCTCCACAGCTGCCCATTGAGCTCACGTAAGCCAACACCTAGCAGAGCAGCAGCCCTTCACAGCCTTGCAAAGTGGGCTACCTTTGCTGAGCGACTTACTGCATCAGCAAGTGCAGGCACATGAAAGCAGAGCAACAAGCTCAGCATCCATGCCCCCCCCCCTCCACACCAGTGGACGAGCTTGGATTGGCAGCAGACATTGCACAAAGTGCAAACAGCAGTCACCGAAATCCTGGCTAACGTCCCACTGCCCACCGGTGGTACACATCACAATGATGTGGTAACCATAGACAGCCGGGAAACTGAGCCATCCCTTCCCACACCAGCAACGGCAGCTGCGGGTACAGAGACAGCAGTAGCAGCAGGAGCGCCAACCACTACAGCGGCCACCAGCCACCCACCCAGGGAAACAAGCAACACAACTTCTGCGCCAGCCACCACAACAGCCATCACAGCCACAAGCGCCACGACAGCCATGGTGGGTGTTGGGCTGGCCGAGACCGCAGAACACCACAACCTTCACAACACCCACGCAAGCAACCACCAAGCAGATCCCCACCATCAGCACAGCAAGACAGGCAACAGGAGCCAGACATCTTCTCAGCGCCAGTGCCACTAATGACGCAGCCTGACCTGCTCACAAGAAGAGGGCGAGCTGAGAGAGGGTGAAGGCGAGGTGAACAAGACCAACTGAGAGGAGTGACCAGGCAGACCAGTCACCTCAAAGAAAGTAACCTGGTAAGAAACTGTTCCCTCAATTTTCAGGGTTTACCAGTATAATGTTTACAGAGCAGGTGACAACTCTTCACACACAAAGAGTAGGCCATGTGCCATATTGGCAAAACATCGAACTCCTGACTAGCCACTCGGCAGTCAAAAACTTCCTCGAAGCAAGATAAAGGCAAGAAAAAGGCCAAGTACCATCGACGTGGACGATGAGACTCATTTTTTCAATCATCCATGCTGTTGTTCACAGTTACCCCAGGAGCAATGTGCCAAGTAGTCCCATACAGTCCCACCAAGCGTGCACAAGGCCTCTCCAACTAAACTAATCCCAACTACCTAGTATGCCAGAATAGTCAACTGTTTCTCAACAGGCCTCAAACCGTGCTGACAACAATGATGCAACTTGCCGACACAGCTACTTAGGGCCCCCAAAACCATATAGTACGTGGCAAGTTGCACCAGCCGTGGTAAATTAACCACACGCGACAACTCCCACATAGCCACTAAGACTTAATGTGGAGTCTACCTCAAAAACGCCTCAAAAAACTTTGGCTGAGTGGAGTTTAGAGGGGTGTAGTTCCAAGAGGCCCGACACGGACTGGGCAGGAGCCCGGGATCGCCCCAAAAGCCATCCCATAGCCCGCATGAAAGAGGGAAAGAAATAGAGCTTAGGTATTGCTAGGTGGGAGGCTGATGCAACGGTGTCAGCACTTTGTAACTTTGACTGATTAACAATAATCGGTTTCCCGGGCTAAAAGCATAGACTGGGTAAGTCCTTGATGGTATCACATACACTTGTATGATCCCCCAGTCCTTGGAGTTACGGAACCGACGAATTACCGGGATTACCGCCCATCACGGGAGTGGCACTCCCGTTCCTCAATGAACCTAAGTAGTAGTTTCCATTTTCTTTTCCACTATCTTTATGTAACCCGAATATAACCCCTATATAACCCCTTATCGAAAAAGAGCTTGAGAGACTTGAACCAGGCGCGGCTGGCGGGTCCGGTTGCTGCATGCAAAGTCTGCCAACGACATACCCAGGCCCCTAACCATTTATAGGGTAGCATATATAGGGTTTTAGGGGTTGTATTACGGGATATTGGAAAAGAACATGGAAATTACCATATTATATCGGGTTAGAGTGCTTCTCCTCTTTGGAACCGAAGTGCTTGGCTCATGACCGAGGAGTTGGCAAGAAGCACAGGCGACCGACTGCTTTGCTGAGCTCTTGGATCATAACTCCCACCTGAAACATGCACTTGGATTACTTGGGATGGTTTGCCTAGGTCGTTCCTGTGTTCGAGCTGAAGATGAAGGGGAAATGGCACCCTTGACGCCGGAGGAGCGGCAGGGAACTTGGAGAAGCTGGAACAGGCTTGCTGAACCATGGTGCCCAGTTGCCCTCACTTGAATTGATGTCGGCACTGAGGAAGGGTCTCGACCTCGTGCAGTGCGCTCAGCTGCATTCGCAGGAAGAGACATGACATCTGCACTTTGCTGGACGTCACTTTCCATCAAATCTACCAGAATGCCATTAAGCTTCAAGTCTCACTTTGGGGTTCAGGTGGGATGTGAAGACTTGAGCTGACGTCTCTGTCGGAATCCTTATTGGTGAATGGTGAGACGCAGAGGACCTGTAGCCCAAATGACAAGCACGCGACGATGGCTACGATGCATCGTTTGCCTGTTGACGGCACAGAAACCTTGCAGGAAGGTACATGAAACTTGCCTGTTCCGATCCATATGCAAACACGCTGCCGAGCAGATTTGGACGCATGCAAAGAAGCCAACAGTTTTTATTGCCCAGATCTTTGTCATGGAATGGCTTTTGCGTACTAGCTTGTGGCAGACAGAGCCCGTGCAATCTTAACATCGAGCAGAGAACAGGTAGGTGTGGATTGTGCGGAAGATTATGCAGATCAAGCGCAAGAAACAAACATTAATGACATTTCAAGAAGGATTGAGAACAGAATGGCCAAGGACATGAAAACCTCTAAGCCCCAAACCCAATGTTTTCATGCCACACAGAAAAGGTCCGGTAAACGAAAATACATACATGTTTTCGTCGCCTGTAGCGCGGTGTTTTTCAGTCGTTATAGTCGCAAAGTATACAGCGCGCCTCCTAAGGAAAGGCACAACAGAGGCATCTAGGGGGATTCAGTCACACATGATTTTGTTTTTTGGCCGCCAGTGATGGTATTTCTCCAGTTGCCAGTCGTTTTTGCGTACAGTCCACGTAACTCGCAAGTGATTGGTCGGCCTGCCTGATGCATGTTTGACACTTGAGTGCTTGATTGATGAGCCCATGGCTCATGAGCTTTGAGAAGTTGAGGGACTGGCACGACAAGCAGTGCAATTTGAGAATGTTCGGGGAGGAGCACACATCATGTGTGACGAAGATTTTGCACAGTCTTGTTGTTAGCCAAGATGCGTTGGCGGCCCATATACTGCTAACACGCCCGTCCGTGGTTCAATTACTCCTGCAAGATTACAAAAAAGGACCTTTAAAGGTCTTGTTGGCATCTTCATTGCTGTGCAGAAAGAAAGGTCTTCGGTCCTGGACTCTGTGCCGTGGAGCTATTGGAAGTCCTTGCCTAAGATTTTGGAGCAAGGGTTTGGAAGCTCAACGCGCTGCTCTCAGGCCTGGCGAGCAGCCAGCAAGGACTCGCCATACAATGTTCATTGTCGTAGCAGGGATTTCCGAGAGTCTTCCCCTTTGCCATTCTAAAAGCATCAGCTGCGAGCTGTTAGAGGATTTTGGACTGGCTCTTCTTGGGTGACCTTGCCGATGCTACGGATCTGGAGCTCTTGGAGCAGCGTCGCATCCAAGGCGTCCTGAACCTCATAGGCAGGGTGCCAAATTCCTTCGAATTGAATTCACCTTGCATTGCTCTGACCTAAGGCTGGTGGGAGCTCGAGGCTCTCTTGCCAGAAGGAACGGACCTGGTGACTCTCTTCAGTCAGTATGACATTGAGTACACGGAGGCAGATTCAGAGGACCGGCTTTTCTTCGACATCATCTCAAGTTCCTGGCCTTCTGCGGAGCGTTTCTTGCAGAAGTGTCGCAGTGAAAACCGGAAAGTCTTAGTGAATTGCCACGCGGGGCATAACCGGTCAGCCTGCATCATGATCTGTTGGTTGATGGTTCGGGAAGGCTTCTCACTTTTGAGAGCCCTGGAACATGTGCAGAAGCTCCGGGGAACAGTACTCTCGAATCACGGCTTCCGCCTTCAGCTGGTCCGTCTGGCCCTGAGGCTTGGGTGTTTGGGGGAAGAAAAGATGGAGCTTGAGCCACCCGAGACCAGCCCTACCAGCCCTGCCCAAAGCAATCCCGACGATCCTCTCCGACGTATCATCAACACAAAGCGCCTGAGTGTGAAGTACGGGCATAACTCCAAGGAATGGAAAGCGCAGCCACCAGTGTTGGCGCAACGGAAGAAGTCGATCATCTCAGATGAGGTGAGCGGCTTGATCAGCCAGCGGAAGCTGTCGCTAGAGCTCGTTGCCTGTTTGACGCATTGGAACAAGAATTTTCTCGACCATTACCAGTACACCGCAGATCCTCCTGTTGTTGTCGGCCACGGCTTCAGTGGAGAGGTGGTGCTTTGCCAGCGGCGCCATGCTAGAGACTTCGGGGGCCGTCCGCAGAACAGTCTGCGGTGCGTCAAGCGCTTCAATCTCACATCCATGAAGGCTGACCACCTGGAGAAGCTAAAGAATGAGGCTGTCATATATTTATCCCTCGAGCATCCGCACATCGCACGCCTCTTTGACGTGTATGAGGATGATGAGGAGCTCAGTCTTATAATGCAATATTGTGGAGGTGGTACACTGCAGGACGTCTTGCGGAGCAAGGGTCCGTTTCCAGAACCTGACTTCAAGCAGGCTGCCGTCCAGATGCTGCGTGTCCTGAACTATGTACACCGTGTTGGCATCGTGCACCGTGACATCAAGCCTCGCAACTGGGTCTATGAAGCCGAGAGGAATGTCCTGAAGCTAATCGACTTTGGCTTTTCAGCCCGTCGCTCAGTTCAGAGAAAGCGCAGTCCTGGTTGCTGTTGCTTCTGCAAAGCATGGAGATGCCGTGATGGAGGGGGATTATTCAGAAATTCTGCATTCCATCGTTGCACCAATGAGGCCAAATGCTTGATCATGCATGAAGGACTGCAGTTCCAGACAGCCAGTGGAATCGCAGCACGGAAAACACAAGTGGCCAGGAGAGCGATCGGTTGAGGCCTGCCAGAACCTCAGCACATCTCAGTACGTTGCAGCTGTTGCAGCTTCAGGCTGAGACAACTTGGTGAGCCGTGAATGCTTAGGCTCGCAGTTAAAAGGATGCCTCGGAACATTGGGGTACCTGGCACCGGAGGCCATTTTTGAGCCACAAGCCTTTGAGGATGCACAAAGTTTTGGCACAGGTTATCAACAGCGCTGCCTCCTTGGAGGCACATGTTTTGTGCACATTGAGTCACTTCGTCGATTGCAAGGATGCAGACCGTGCAACTTTTTGATCAGTCTATGAAGGATGGGTTTCCAGACAGAGTAGTCCTTGCCCGGATAAGAACACGCAACTAGTGTCCTTGGTTGGCACCGTGCTGTGAAGTTTAAGGGACGAGGATCGAGCTTCAGTTGCCTGATCCTTTTGCAAGGCCTACAGTGAGAAGTGCGATATTTGGTCACTTGGCGTGGTGCTTCTGGAATTGCTAAGTCAGGAACTCAGCCCTTCACGGCATGTCGCACCATGCACGAGACTCTGCGGCTGAGCTTCTCTGCTCAAGGTGGTTGTTGCGTGTTCGAGCGGGAGAGGGGCGGCTGCGACGGCTACACTGAGGAGGTCAGTGGTGCCAGGCTGCTGACGGCTGCAGCCTCCACTGACTGGATTGCAGAATAAGGTGATCCTGCGAGAGATCCAAGATGTGAGTCTGGAAGTCTACACCCCAGCAACGCTCGTGGCGTGGAGTTGACAAGATGTGTTGCTTTGGCGAGGACATTGCAAAACACCTTGAGCTTGTGCCTGTTGGCGCACAAGGCTTTCTGAGGCACCTTGAATTCAACGCTTTCAAGACCATATCCGGGTAAAACGCCCTCTCAGAGGCGCTTGCTGACGAAAGAGCCCAGTGCGCGACCGTCAGCCCAAGAGCTTCTGGAGGCCTGCGGCCGTGTGCCAGCGGAGTGAAATGAATCACCGCCCGCAGTGCCATAACAAGATATTTGAATGCTGTGAACAAGTGGTAGGACATTTGAGGACATTTGACGGTATTTGACGCTTCCCGTCAGGATCTGCCTAAGGATGTGAGCAAGCAGGTCACAGCTAGGATCTACCTCAAAGCAAGTCTCTGTCAGCCTCACGAACCCATAGGAAGCCCGAACTAAAAGCCTGCATGTAGCGCTCTGTTGCTGTTGAATGCGCGGATGGGGGAGGTCCAACACGACGTGCAAAGACGAACATGGGTCAGCCTTTATATTTTTTTGGTGCAGAATGTATGTTTGTTTCTGTGCCAGCAGAGGGCATTCAGATTCCATGCAGCAGTGCGCTTCAAATCCAGTGAGTCGTTGGAGGATCCATATCTGCGAGATGCAAGAGACAGGCTGCTGTGGCAGCCTGATGCCTTACAAGTCAGCGAGGCGTGTTGGGTACAGTCAGAAGGCATGTGGGCCGTGACTGTACTGCTCGCCAGGTGCTATCTCGCTTTCGGGTGTATGGATCTAGCTCTGCCACCACACGAGCTTCTATGCTTGCCGTGGCGCGGGCTCCTACACGACTCCCATGGAGAGACTTCTGCGCACTACGCTGCGACCTGAATGGCTGGCGGATAGGCATTGGGACCCCCCGAACGATTTCCGCAGATACTGCTTGAGGTGCTACTTTCGATGCCTTTGATGCCCAGAAGCTGCATGGAACGATCGACTTGGAGGCCTGCCGAAGCTTGGAGCTGCACGAGGATTTGAGGCTGATGCAATCTATCATGGAGGCTTTCCTGTCGGTTGTTTGCAGCGCGGACACCGGTCCAGCTGGGTTCCAACCTTAGTGAGACAAATGTGGTGGAAGACCTTGCATGCCCTTGCTATCACTTCAGGAGGGCAGAAAGAGAGGAAGCTCTAATGATTTGGAAGGCCTGCAAGACTGTGGTTCTTCAAGCCGGTCCTGATTCAAGCGATTGCTGCAGGCTGTTTGCGGCGGGGAGGAGTCCTTAAGCTATTGCGAATTCCTGGCGGTGACTCGGCATCGGAGCTTTTTTGTGCACTAGTCTTTTGAACCCTGGAGCTGTCTACAAGATGCTGAGGCCCTGATGCCCTGGATTGATGATCCGTTTCAGGATGTCACCAGATCAGCAGAGGTGGGCGGCAGCTCAACCTCACCTTGTTGGAAAGAAAGAGCGCAGGCTGTGGATGAGGATGCAACCCCAAGCAGTTGGCCGAGAAGTCATGTGGATCAGAGGATGCCTGGAGCTCCAGTTGCTATGGAGGGTTTCAGATGCTTTGAAAGGTGCTGTCGCCAGCTGAGGTGGGAATTAGATCAGCCAATCTCTACGTTTCTGCCTCTGTTGGAGACGAGGAGAAACCTCAAGGACGCCTTGTAAGCGTGAACGCTTGGACGCCTCGACGGCTCGTAGCCATGACAGCTCCTGCTCTCGATGTCAGGACATGGTGTTTCAGGAAGACCAGCCAGTGCAGGAGCTGCGGCAGCTGTAGGGCCACTGCAGGGACTACAGCATAAAGAGCGTAGAGAGGTCTCCGGGTTCCAGCAGAGATAGCAGAGGAGGTGGTCTGCGCGATGAGCAAGTATCACTTTCGCTGGGCCATGATCTCATCAACAGGCAGTAGATCAACAGGTTGTGCGGGGTTGTGCAGGGATTGTCAGTGCTTTGCTTAGTGCTTTGCTGAGGTGGTTGTGCAGTTCCGCAGCGGCCAGACTCCAAGCCTACTGGCCTCAAGCTGCAATGACTAGTATACGAAGCTGTTCCAAAGGCCGTAAGGAGTTTTTTGACTACATGGATCTGTGTCACGAGATTGTGGTCTCCTGAGTGCGAAAGACAGTCTTCTTGGCTGAGCCCTTCAAAACGTCGGGTCCTGGCATATCGAAAACAGGTGACCAGAGCCAACAGCTGCAAGACGCTGAGCTGGATCATTTCCCACAGCCCGAAACTGGAGTTCGCTGCCAGTCCCCACTCTTCAGCCGCAGCTGCTTCAGGTGGCCGGATAAGGCCAGACCAGGTCAAGCAAATCAGTCGCATGTCGGCCTTGCTCTAAGGGCAGTTTCATGCGATTTTCATGCTGCTGCTTCAGCAAAGTCCTCCCATTGCGATTTACGTGACTAAGGTTGGGGCCTGGGCCTCGGCCGCGACGTTCTTCGGAATTGCCGTAACGGAAGGCTTTGCGCTTGTTGCAGGTTCTGGCCAACTGCTCTGGCTACTCCACGTTCGTGCCAGAGCCTTAATCCCTCTGGAGCGCTATGGCTGGCGCAGCCTGTTTCGAAAGCCAATGTGCTTGTTTGCTGCGCACGACACATCGGAGCTTGCCTGCATTGTCACAGCTTTAGTTTGTGAGCTGTTTTTGCAGCATCTAGGCCCACGGCCATGACAACCACGCTCAAGAACATCCTTCAACTGCAGCGTCCTCAGGATTCTGTGAAAAAAGCGGTGCAAGGACGGTGTCCGTCCACTGGAATGATTGGCTCGATGTAACAGAGACAAGTCTGAATGACGTTGCTTTGATGCCTTAGTTTATCTCTTGAACATGAGGCTCAGTAGTCCTGGAGAAGGGCGCAAAGTGGTGCGGGTCTTTGCCATTCGTCCGACAGCAGGTCACTGTCGTCCACTTCAGGTGCACCGCGTTCCTCTTGTTGATGCTCAAGGTGCTACATTGAGCGTATTGAATGAAACATCGCACGTACTCAGCCGCCAGTATGGCTGATCAAGGCGAGTTGGTACGAGTGTTCTCCTGCATTGACTTCCTGGACTTGGCTGTTCGTCGAGGGCCCAGTTTTGTCTCCCTGGAGTTCTCAGGTTTGGGTGCCGCCATTTTTTTTTTGTTCATTTTTTTTGGTTTTCGTTTTGTCCCGTTGGGCATCACCAAGATCAGCATGAGGTTGCAAGCAAGCACAAAGAGCATCAAGCGGAAAGGATTCAACTTAGGTAATCATGCAGGTGAGTGCCCCCTCCAGTCCCAGGCCCTCGGTTCAAACCCACAAGTCATAAGCCCATTTTGCTTGAAACACTTAAGTCTAAGAACTCATGATCCCAAAGCCTCTAAACCATAAGATGGCAAAGACCCTTGAAAACCCAATCTCCTCGAGCCTACCCCGCAAGCTCCGACCCGAACAGGAAACCCCAGAATCAGAAGGCCTAAGCCAGCTTAAAACCCTGAACGTTGTAAGATCCAAATCTACAACTTGCAACTCTGAGAAAAACTAATAAACTTTGCCAGTCAAGTCAGGGACCGCAGGTATGAACCAGGAATTGTGCTGGGAGCTGTTGCAGGCCGTGTTGGGAACCCTGGTTTGGGCAAGTCGGGAACTCCAATGTCTTCGCCAAAAACCTGTCCCGTTGGTCGCGTCGGGGATGTCGGGATTGTTCCGTCATTCTAACAGTTGTGTGAATCATGATTTTTCCTGAAGTTTCAAGGTTGTGTAAGGTTTTCGCATTGTCAGGTTTGGCGTTTTGAGGACAAGGTCTCTAACAACTGAAAGCTATAATCGGTGTCTGCAAGTAGGATGCCAGGTTAAGATGATTGCAACAGAACAGTCGAAACCAGTATCGTATAGATCTGAAACAGCTTCAACCTAGAAGTCCCCAATGATTCCAAGCAGTGTATGTGTGCAAGGGTAGTCCATGGGTGTAAGGCTGAATCTCCATCGAAAGGAGAACTCAAGGTTAACGGTCCAAGGGTCTTAGTTTTTTGTTTCACTTCTATTTTTTTGGATTAAGGGTTTGAGGGCTCAGTTGCGTATTCGTTCTTTGATAGGCATCAGAATTTGGTGGCAGGTCTTAGTTTTGTTGTAATGGATTTCACGTTTTTGTTTTTGGGTTAAAGGGTGTTCAAGGTTGTTCAGGTTGATGAGGTTTGGCGTTGTGTTTTTTCAGGTATACGTTTTTGATGGCTTCGTTTTATGGCTTCGCTTTTTTGCTAAGCTTTTACGTGCTCTCTGTGTGCGTCCGTGTGTGTTTTGTGTTTTGTGGCTTTTTACTGCTTAGGACTGCCGGGGCATCAAAAGCGTTTTGGCTGTTTATCGTTCTTTTTTTGTCCCGTTCAGGGTTTGTAAGTTTCACTGTTTTCAGGGTTTAGGGTTTGTAGTCTGTGGGGAGCTTTTGAGGCTCTAGGGTTCATAGAGATGGGGGCTTTGCGGGATAATATTTTCCAGGGTCCCAGGTCCCTAAACCCTAAAGCCTAAGCCTAAACCTGAGGCGCCATAAAAATAACCGAAAAGAGAGGGTGTTTGGGGATTTTAAGCGTGTGAGGTTCAATCAAGGTTAGGGTGCTCATATAATCCCCATGTATACCCGTCAAATGGTACCAGTATTCGCTCCCCCTTGAGCACCAGTAGGAGGGGGGACGTGGGGATTGTAGGTCTTGGGTTTCTGCAGCGAGCAGCACAGCAGAAACGTAGATTGGGCTCAGAAACACAGACAGGAAGCGCGCACAGCGCTGTTTTCACAAGAGCGCAGCGCTCAACCGTGAACCATGAATCTCAAGCAAAGAAGGGCCCTCCTTGAGCTACATATAGCGGAGAATATGTTGCTGACTATTCAACATCGGAATGAACATGTTACACCAGACCCAAACAAAGTTCAGCAACATATCTCTGAGGGTTTTGGAGCTGTCGAGAAATGACATCTATGGCAGTGCGACCCTGTTGCTTATTCCGTTTAGCGGAAGTAAAGCTCGGATCGTACTTGATGGCCCAATGACCAGTTCGCAAAAACTGTACAAGTCCAATTCGACTATCTGACTTCTTCTTGGTTAAGGCATCCGCAAGATCATAGTCCGAGGCCAGCCATCTCAGAAGACAACCTGCTCGTTGAAGGTTCTCTCTCAACTGGAAGGCCTGAAGGGCAGCCCTCATGTTGCTCAGTCCAAGCAACGGCGACTCATTAACTTCAACCGCGTCGAAGCCACCCTTCGAGTCAGTGCAGAGAACACCTTGAACACGTAGAACTTGCTTCTCCGTGTTCTCGACCAAGTCCAAGCGGCGGTCACGGTCTCCTTCCAGGCCGCCAGCGCCGTGCAGCTCCGTCCACAGAAGTCTCGTTCTAAAATTGGCATCTTCGGCTTCCAGGATCGATTGCACTTCTGCATCGTTCGACCCTATCGCCTTGCGTTTGAGTTTCCACGTTCGCCATGAGACAAGGGTCATGGCGCAGACTTGACCGCTAAGGCTGTTCGGTCCTGAGAGAAGTGTGATCATTCCCCCGGTGCTGTCTCCCTGAGGCCTATTACCATGGGCTTGATCTCCCATGGAGATCACGACAAGATCAGTCCAATGTTGCGCGCCATCCAGCTTGGAGAACTTGAGTACGAAGGACTCGGCGCGCACTTCACCAATCATCTGCTGAATCTCCTTGGCAACAGAGGTCTTGCCAATGGTTATGAGGTCCGTTAGGAGCAGGTTACAGCGTGAGCACAGCTGTGGCTGACTCTGGACAGCTAACCACTGAAGGGCTCCAAGAGAGGTCCGACAGGCTTCAATCTCCTGCTTCGTGAGGGGAAGGTCCACGGCAAGGCGCTCCGGTGGAATCTGCGCATCCTGTAGGGACTCCACATAGCAGTTCTGGTCCACCGTGATCTGCTGATAGCCGTGCTCATCCACAGAGGTGGTCACGTCCGTGCCCGCATGCCTGTAGGAGCCAGTCTTCGCGGTTCCCCACTGATATTTGCTGTCAATCTTCTTCTTGATTTCCAGCCATTCAGCTGATCCATCACCCAAGCGGTGGAAGTCATCCACATGTCCACCCATTGCTCCAATGGAGAGAGGGTGATCACGATCTTTTCGAGTTCGTGACAGCCACACTCAAAGACAACGCTCTCCACGAACAGCTTGAGCTCCCAAGCTCGTGAGTTTCCGATGAAGGTCCAGCCAAAGTCCACGAGGAGCCGTTGTGCTGCCGTAGATATTGCGAAGGATTCGCATGATGCCTTCTTGTCCAACACCTAGAGCTTCGCGGAGTTCTTCAACTCCCGTCGTCCACAGGTTCTTGTCCGCCTCCGTCGGCAAGGTCTGCAGGGAGGCCGTGGCAAGATCTAGACCCTCAAGAGGCCACTGATGTTGGACAGACATGGCGTAAAGCAAATTCCGACCCAATGTGGATTGCACAGGCGAAGAAGTCTTAAGGGAAGGGTCCAATAGGCTAGGGTGCTGGAAGCCCAACAGGACGACGATCCGGGCCTTTGCCTTGCGCGCTCCATCTTTGGTGTGCAAGGTCTCTGGGTTGTTTCGTTGGTCATGAAGAGCACTTTCACGGTCTTCAGGAGGCGCCGGTGTCCAAGTCAACACCCAACGAGCCTTCACGATGCGACCAGAGGAGTACGCCTCGCGAACTTCGTCTTGGTTGAGGCACTTGCGCGCAGCCTCGTTGCGCATGAAGCTGTCAACCTCTTTCGCCTTGGCACGTCCGAAAAGAGGTCGTTCTTCCGGCTTGAGACGCGAGATGGAGACTTCACTATCTCGCATCTTCTTGACCATAAAGCTGACCGGATCTCTCTCCAGATGTTTCTTTTGGCGGTTGCTGAGGTTGCCCACATCGAACTCGATCTTTAGGAACTCCTCGGTGTCATCCATGGCGGCAAAGATGTCCAGGGCTCTGGCTTCTCGATCAGCTTCCATTGTAAGCTGTTCGACCCAGTCGAGATCATCTCCTCGGGCTTTCTTAGCGGCCGGTTCGTTGTCGTAGTCATTGACGTCCTCCAAAGGCCTTGTTGTCGTTGGTGCAGGAGCCGGTTCAGCAGTCGAAGAGGCAGGCTCAGACAGGGGAGTCGCCTTGCCCGTGACTCGCCTCGAGGTGTTGACGGTCGTGGTGGAATCAGGTCGAGGTGGTAGATCAGGCATCTCCACTTCGTCCTCATTCGGCTCTTCCTCCGTGATGTCGGTGTACTCACGTCGAGGTAGAACATCATCCAGTGTCCTCCACTTACTGAAGTCCTCCTGTCCACTGGTCTCGTACATGAAGCGCTCAGTCTCCGTCACAGGTCGCACGGAATGCACAGAACAGCGGAACACTTGGGTCCCTATGAGCGCCCAAACTATATGTCGACGAGGATCTCCAGGAGCTTGCTGAGGCAGCACCTCGTGAAAGACTACTCTTCCAGGACCTACCCAATGTGGACGACCAGATTTCTTGAGTCCACCACGAGGTCCTTTATGCGCCCATAGCTTGCGCCAGACTTTGACCAACGTCATCGGTGCAAACTCTCTGAGAGGTTGTCGGACGGTCGTGTTGGCAAGTTTGGACAGAACGCGCTTAGCCTTCGTCCTTTTGGCAATGATCTCTGCCTCCTCCCTTGCTGCTAGAAGTCGAGCATAGTCAAAGGAAGGATCCTTGGGCATCATTCGGGCATCCTCGTCCGTGATCTGAAACTGTTGGCCATAGGCCCATTGAAACGCGGAGTAGCCGGCAGTGATTTCGGTGGAGTTCAAGGCAGACACCGACAGGTAGAGAGAGATGAAGGGATGCTGGTCCAGGGCTTTTTTGTGGATAGCAGATGCCGTGTGCTTGACATCCTGCAAACATTGGCTTCGGTGACACCATGGGCCCACGGCTCTTTCTCGGCCACGAAGTGCGGCAGGATATTCACCGACGACAGAAAGGCATGCGTCCTATCAGAGGAGAATGTCTTTGCTGCATCCATCACTAGGAGCCGTGGCTTCGGAAAGGAGGCAAGCCATCTCTCTGACAAACCCATGATGACATCCTCAGCTGATTCTGCCTGCGTGGACATGATCTCGTAGATCTTGATGGGATATATCACACGCAATTTGGTTGCTAAATCCATCCATGAACAGGATGAACTTCACCTTCATCTTGCTGCCGGGGACCACCCATTCACCAGCATCAGCAGATACTGCCTCCCACGCCTTGTAGAACGGAGATGTGCTTGCAGGAGGGATTTGACCAGAAGAGACACCTCCAGGTTTTAAGGACTCACACGTGGGACACTTGTAGTTGAGCGCCGCCTTCACCTTCCAATCAGGATGTCCAGCTTCTTTGACCGCTCTGGCCAAGTTGCGAGATGTGGGATGTCCAGCTGCCTTGTGGAACTTGGCAAGTTGTGCGTCCCACTGCTGACGCTGTTGGTCTGTCACATTCTCCTCCTCCATGGACTCCGTGGTACTAGCTGCTGTTTGAAACCCCTCCCGAGCATCGTCAGAAGACTGTGGTTCAACTAAAACCCCCTGAGAAGTCGTAGTAGATGAGGTGTGAGGTACTAGTTCTCGGGATTGAATTTCACCACTAGATGCTATCCCCTTCGAAGTCGTAGTAGAGGAGGTGTGAGGTGGAGGTAGTTCTTGGGATTGTGCAGCAGGAAGAGGAAAGCCGAGCTTGCGTAGATTGCGCACGTCTTCCATCGAGAATGCCGGATACATCCTGGTGGTGTATGCAGTGAGGGCAATGCGAAAGCCCTTCAAATCTTGCGTGGCATGCAGCGTGCTGGGCGAAAAGACTGCTGGTTGCCCATAAACGCTCACCAGGTGTCCCTCCACCATGGAGCCATCCGGTCTCCGGCGCCGGGTAGGAAGTGTGCCAGCAGGAGGTTTGCCAGCAATCCATAATTCTCCTCCGGTGAAGGAGCCCAGGCAGACGGTCGCATTGAGGGTGCCAGGAAGATTGTGATGGTCTTTATGAGGAACAGACTTGCCATTGAAGGTCACCATCAACGAGGTCCATGTTTGATGCGGAAGCAAGTGTCGAAGATAAGCGTTCAGCATTTTGCACAATCTCAGGGTATCTCGAACCCCAGGGAGAAATCAATCATCATGCCAACCCCTTTGTGACCCAGATGATCCATACCAATCAGCACCGGAACCAAGCACGACTTGTCGAAGTTGTTGCTCACATACTCAGCAGGATTCGGCAGAGTATACAAGGAAAATTGACGAGTTCTTCCTGACACTGCACTGCTGATATGAACTCTACACAAAGCTCTACCCCAACGCCCGTTCCCAAAGCGAAAGTATGCCCGAGCACTCTGATCAAGTTCAATGATCGCTCCCTTGTCATGGGTGAGAACGGCATCAATCAGACTCTTAACCACAGCTTCCGGTGCTGCAGAAGCCGTGGCTCCACAATCAATCATGCCGACGCCAGGCTCAGTAGATGAGGACGCTGAGGACGAGTGGGCTTCAAGAACCTCCAAGCCAGCAAGGATCATGTCAGAGGAATAGGCGTTAACAGAGCGAGGCGCATCCTTGCCCTTCGTGGGTTCTTGCCACGCCCTTTTCCACCCTTCCACAGGCCGTGGTTCTCCATCCAATGGTTGTTCTTGCCCTTGGACTTCCCCTTGAACTTGCCCTTGGTGGAGTAATTGAGGTCCTCATACTCGGTCATGTAGTTCTTGTACTTGCCCTTGGGATAGCCCTTGCCGGGATGCTGACGATCTGGGCACTCTCGGGCAAAGTGGTTGCCTCCGCGTATGAAGCACTTGCCGAAGGAGCCGCCATTGGAGGTGGTGTGAAGACCAAATCCTCGATCCTTGCGAAGTGCCTGAGTGGCACGTTGGGCATCAGCCCAGGTGCGAGAGGCCTCAATGGCCAGGGACTCGGCAACGCGCTCAGCATTCTGAGCTTCCTTCTCAGGATCTTCAGGTTCAGAAGCCATATTGTACTCGTGGTGGTACCAGGGATCGTCCTCCCACCAATCATAGGCCTCGGACTCATGGTAGTAACTGTCGTTCCACCATCCATCTTGTCCTTGCCACCAATCATCAGACTCCTGGTAGTAGAGCTCGCCGTTGTCGAACTGCTCCGCCTGGTTCGAGTAGAAGTCGGCGCCTTGTCGTTGATGTCGATGGCTCAGCAGCTGGTCGTCCCAGAGACTCTGCAAGGCCGAAGAGATGCTCTCATAGTCCAACGAATTCTTAGTTGTAGAGAGGATGTCTCTCTTCTCTTCAGCTGAGAGCCCAGCTGCTTGAATCAGCCGCCGCCCGCGCAACACGCCCATCACAAACGAGTCCGCAATGGCCAGCTCATCAATGGCCTCGACGTTCTTGACAGGTCCAGTGTCCAGCGCAGCAGTGCTTCCAACGGCTGCATCTCGCAGAGAAGCAGGTCGGTGGCTTGGAGACGATCCAGTGGCCGCCGTCGGGTTGCCTTGGCCAGGGACTTGTTGAGGTAGTCCTGAATCATCACCATCAACATGCGGAGAATCGAGGTCAGGATGAGGTTCTTCATCGCCAGCCTCCTCATACTCAGGCTCATAGTAGCGGTCATCCCACCAGCCGCCATCGCCCCAAGAGCCTGACTCAGACCATTCTTCACGAGGAAGTCCAAAGTCGCGTGACTCCTGAGTGAGACCGAGCTTCTCTTCATGCAATCGTATGATGGCTTCGGTGAACTCTTCATGAACAAGAGTCTCTCTGACCAAGAAGTTGCCTATGGACTCATGAGGATTCCGCTTGAAGGAGAAGTACTGTTGGCAGATCGCAGCAGCGTTCGGGAGAGTCTTCCGGACCAAGGGGCTCGCCGCCAATCTCTGGAGCAGAAGCCGTGTTCCTCCAGGAGAATCAAATGCCATTTTGCTCCACGACATTGCCAACAGCCTTGCCGGTCCAGAAAGCTTGCCAAGAAGTTTGCTGGAGCAATAGCGACGCTTGTGAACAGGCGTAGCTTGAACAAACCAGCTAACTTCTCGAGTGTACCTCCTCCAAGTCCTTGCTGAGCCGTCCCATGAGGGTATTCCTGAAAGCTCTTTGGAATCCGCCATCTTTCTCGCAGATGACCTTGAAGAAGAAATCAAACAGAAAGGGAAGAATTGTCGCTTGCCGCCGGGGACGTAGAAGCCCGTGTAGAAGAAGAAGACAGCAAGCTAGGTGCACTTGTCCTTACAGGAGTCATGCACCTGGAGGCCCCGGAGCTTACGCTCCGCTGCCAATGCAGCGAGCAGCACAGCAGAAACGTAGATCGGGCTCAGAAACACAGACAGGAAGCGCGCACAGCGCTGTTTTCACAAGAGCGCAGCGCTCAACCGTGAACCATGAATCTCAAGCAAAGAAGGGCCCTCCTTGAACTACATATAGCGGAGAATATGTTGCTGACTATTCAACATCGGAATGAACATGTTGCAGTTTCTTGGGTTTAGAGGTTGGGGCGCCAGGTTCTTAGTTCTTGGAGTTCTCGGTCTAGCGGCTTACAATTTTTAAGGCCTAGCTTTCGGATCTAGCCTGTTGGTGGTTTAGGGTTCTTTGTATTCAAGGGTCAACGATTTCCTAGCTTTTAATGCTTGAGGGTTTCTGGGCTTTTCTAGGGCAGTTTCATGATCTTAGAACTAAGAGGAATCTTAGCTATTGGCTGATGTTTTCGGATGTTTAGGCTTTATACAGCTCAGGGTTTTCAGGCTTTAGAACAGGTTTGGGGGTTCAAGGTTAGAGGCTTTGGGTTGTGGTTCTTTGGGGTTTGACTGCTTTTGCGCTCGTGTTGTTGGTTCTGTGGGTGTTTCCAGTTGCAGGCTAGACTGGAATATCTATCGTGAGATTGGCGAGGGATCGTGACGAGAAGGGAGGAAGCGGAAAGTCAACACCACGCGTACCAACCTGACGAACAAACAACACGGTGCTGCCCCAGGTTTTGACACGCCGTCTGCTGTGCTCAAGTCGCGGGACGCCGTGCCTTCTTCAGACTGTCCCATGGCACGGCTTCGGGAGCTTCTCAAGTCAGCCTTGAAGATTTGCCGCAGGAGGCGAGGACCTTCGATCGCCGCAGTGAAGTGCTGCAGGACTGCCAGTTGATTCAGGACCAGTGTCTTGTCTCTGTGCATGTATGAATATGTGGTTGCAGGCACTCTCCGTGCCACGCGATGACACGGTTCTGCATGCTCTGCACCATGGCAGCAAGAGTCAGGTGTTTCACGATGGACAGCACCGCAGCTCAGGCAAATCATGGACGCAGAACGGCTCACAATCTGTGCCCTGCATTATGAAAGTTGGGCTATGTTGACATGGGCAGCTAGTGGCATGCGGCAAGAGGGATGGCCCCAATTGGTTCAGGTCCAGCTACCTCTCAAGAACTCTCCGGTGACTTGGGTGGAGCAGTTGCTGTTGGCGTTGTGGCCGTTGCAGACCTGAAGCTGGCCCTGCCAGCCGTGTTTAGCACATTTTGGCATAGTTGGCTGCAATTGAAAGAGGATCCTGCAAGCTGCCAGGTTTTCGAATCTGATGAGTGTGATCCTCGGGCGTTGTCGCAAACCATTGTCAGGGACCCTTCGCCGTGTCCCTGAGGTATCACGTGCTAGACTATAGCATCGATGATTTCTTGTCCTGGAGACAGCATGCCGGAAACCTGGACAAAGGTCCCCCATGTGGGACTACGCAAAACTAAGCAAGTTATGCGGTGTCTGACGTTCATGGAAAGATTTCTCACGCCAACCTCCGGGTGCTTTGCCGGGGGGAGGCAGCGAAAAAGCAAAGCCTAAGCCCTAAACCTAAACGTTGATTGAGCCCAATCCTAAACCCTAAGCCTTAAGTCTTGAACCCTTAATCCTAAGCATGTTTCTGTGGATCGCCCTTGCACCCCTGACCCTGAAACTCAGCCCCCTGAATCCTGGATCCAGAATCCTAAACCTTGACGCAAGCCCACTAGGCCCTCATCATCTGATAGTTCCCACGTACCTCCAGCATCCCCCAGGGCCCCCCCGGCAAGCCCGCCTTGCCCAGGTTGTGGCTGAGGATTCTGCGAAGGTGGTTCGCTACCGCAGTCTGCGTCGATTCAACGCTGGAAGCCTATGCAGCTATGACCCTTGGGGTTATGAGCCGGATGGGATGGCTTTCGTGTGTTCGCCCTCTGGGTTTCAGGTAGTATCTGTTGACCACCACGAGACCTTACATGTACTTGCCACACGCCTTCTCGCCTCCAAGTCCGGGCCCTGGAGCCGAGTGCAGATTCATCACAGGTGGGATGTCTCTTTGTTTGGCCTCCTGATCCTGTCCAGAATGGCTGGTGGAGTGGAGTCTAGGGATTTCCTGCTTCAGCTGGCTGGCCTTTGAAGGCTGCAGCGAATCTTCTTGTCCTCCAACGAGATTGCTCGTATAGTGGTGCGCAATCCCTCCTGCTGGCGAAAGCGACCAGTTTGCTGTCAATGTTTGTCTGCCTTCATGCAGGGTATCGTCTCGTCGCGGGAGATTTTGATAGAGGAGCGCAGCTCAAGTTTGTACACTGCGGTCATGGTCGCCATGGCAATGTTCCAGGAGTGGTGTAGCCCAAGTGTTTGCAGGTGGTTGATCAGCTGCTCCATACGACTTCCTTGAGCTCTGGCCTTGGATGCTAATAGCTTTCCTCAGCATCAGCATCACCAATACAAAGCAATGCTGATGTTGGTGCTGTTTCGGGACTGCTGCCACCGCTACTTGTGATTCCAAGTCCTATTGCTGTCGAGGAGGTCTTGTGTTGGACTTTTCCTTATGTAGCTGGCTTGTATGATAGGCCCCCTTTAATCAGCACTGCGTTGCTTGTCTACAGTACTTTTGCTTGGGTTCCGTGCCTTTGAGCAATGTCTGCAGTTTTTTGAAAGGGCTGTGCCTTCGGTCGCTTTCTGTACCTTGGCAATGAGAACAGAAAACAGCTCTAACAAAAGCAGCAATAGCTACGACTCCGGTGCGTCTACTCCTTTGCAGTAAATCTCCAAACCATTGCCCGAAACAAAACCGTGCAGCGTAGCACAGAGAATGCCCGCAAAGCATTCTTCGCACGCAGGACGTCTTAAGGCTTGCAGTCCCACAATGCATGCCCTGAAACATGCCCAAAGCAGGCCCTCGAAGAATCCCCCCAGAACACAATCTTAGCAAAACTTCCCTTGGTGGATTCAGAGTTTCCACGCAGACCCCTAAGCAAATGCAGCCATAGATATGGAGATGCAAACACATATTGAGCGACAGTAAAATTTCCAAACATTAGATCATGTCTCAGGTGGTCATGACTTTAGTGGCTGACGCTGAAAACCCTGTAAAACGATAGGTGGGACAAAACAAAAGGATAACCATGACGCAGTGAGCCATGCTGCTTAAGACACGTTAAGGAGTCGTTCTTGTGAGAAAAGGCGAGAATGCCGAAAAAACGATAGGGGAGGCAATTAAAGACGATAACGCCAAGCCCATGTCTATTAGCCAGGCAAGAAATTTCGACAGTAGCTCTAATATGATGAACTACAGTTATACATGTATGCTATACATGTGTGTAGATAACGACAGTGTTTTGCAGCATGGTCTTGAAGCCGATCCAGGCTCCCGCTTTGATGGCAGCCTCTGGACTTCCCGGCTGGATTTGGTAATGGTTTGAACATGGTCGAAGCGCTACTGAATGATCCTTTGGCTGCTGCTGCTGCTGCTGCTGCTTGTTTTGCCATGAGATTCTTGTGGCAGTGGTTCTTGCTACCCGTTTCCTGTTCCTCAATACTACACTTAGTTCTTCTTATGCTGACTTAGGCAAGAACTTGCTCGGTGACATAGAAGGAACCGGTGCCAGGAGTCGCGTCTCGGATTGAGATGCAAGATGCAGCTTACCGAGGTACTGTGCGTTCCAAGGTCGCGCGCTGCGACGTTTCAGGTATGGTTGATTGCGATTTGCATTGGCAAGGGAAACCTACCTACTGCAAACGTTTCTGTAGCGATTCCAGTGCGAAGCGCGGTTTCCGCTGCAAAGCGTTCCCCGACTGTGGCGCCTCAGGGCATTCGAAACAGGGAGACATTGCCTGCAGCTGTCTGTCACTTGCTGTGTATGACTGCTGGCCAGACATCTTTGAGATGAGCTCTGCGCCCTGTTGCAGGACTTCCCAGTCTTTGATGGCATTGAAGTGCCAGTGGACTCTGGCGCCCAAACCCCTCGCAGATGAGTTGCGCATATTTGGCCTCAGCTATTCAGCTCTTGGCTTTGCTGCACTTGGTTGTTTGCGTCCGCGCTTCTCAGCTCCGCAACTCATTGAAATGGGTTTCACCCAGTCAACAAGTTCAAGCTATAACGTAGGCATGATGGTTGGCATCGCTTAAATTCCAGCCTAAAAGGATTAGCTGCATGAAAGATGGGTCGCAGTTGGAGAGCACAAGCAGAGTGTTTCTAAGTTCAACGTGATGTCAGGAACACGTGATATGCGCATGGCTGTGATGATGTGCAGTTCGGCCGAATGCCATGCCTGCAGATGTACAGTTGCTGGCCCACCCCCCCGCGGTGGCGCCATGGGCCCGTGTGTCCATACGGGTTAAAGGGCAGAGCTACTTGGCAGAGGTAAAAACGGACTGGAACGACGATGAGACAGTGCGACGAAGCCGGCGAGGCTTCTTTGATGCCATGGTTCAAGCCATCAAGCAGCTTCAAAACGCCAAGTTCGACCAAGCTTCTAAAGCATGGGAGATTCAGGGTCCCTCTGCGATCCACCAGTTGGTTCAAAACCTTGGAGGCCTAGGTTTCACGATATCTGACAGGGATCTGGATGCATTCCTTTCGAGTGCGCAGGATCGCAGTGCAGCCAATGCCTGCATGAATTTGCAGTATACGCCCGATGCCGCAAAATGCACGCCGACCATGCCAAGAATCAACCTCCTCGAAGAGGAAGACCTAGAAATTGAGGAGTTGCTTGAGAGTGGATGGATAGACCGCGCAGAGGCTGAAGCTCGTGGGGAGTCCTGTTCGGCACCGCCTTCGCTCCCCACTGAACCGCAGCCCTCGAGTACGTTGCAAACCAGCCTGCGTGCTGGAGCGGTTGTGATTATTGAGGGGGTAACATCCCATCCGGGCTTGAACGGTGCGAAGGGACTCCTGGACTCTCAGGAAGGACAGAGATGGCGAGTTGACGTAGACGGCGTCTACTACTCCCTTGCCGCTGAAAAGCTGCGGATAGAGCTGCCTGAGCCGGAACCAGACAGAAAGCGGCCGCGGGAGGAGTCCCTCGTAACGGGGGCGGAGAGCACCGCTGAGGAGGATGCTGTTGCAACGCAGCCTCCAGCGCAGCCTCCAGCGCAGCCTCCAGCGCAGCCTCCAGCGCAGCCTCCAGCGAGCCAGTCGCCTGCAGAGGCCATGTAGTGCTTTATAGATAGGCTGTAGGGTTATACGCGCCAGCTTGAAGGGGGAGTCTGGATTCCTGGATGGTGTTGTAGGTACGTTCGAGCCGTTCCAACCCGCCGGTATGCGCCATTTGTGATCAGCTCAGTGCTGTGTTCAGTGAAGGTGGTTGGGTTGTTTTCCTTCATGCTCAGCTGGTGTCTGGCTCAGCAGCTGATGTACGCCGGTTCGCCACTACCATAGCTCCTGAAATGGAGGAGGTTCAGTGATAGAGGGTGAACTTGTAGAATTCCGCGCTCTGGGGCTTACACAAAGCAACCAATCACTCCGAACACAACTCCATTAACCAACTGCCCAAGCAAGCAATGCATTAGTTAGTCAGCTTGCACCAACTGATGTAGATCAGGTATTTTCCTTGTGCCCGCCGCCCACACACCTTGGATTACCAAGGGGGATGTGTTGCCGTGGACAAGCATTGGGTGAGCAGCATGGGAGCTCATGCCTCGCTCGTTCCAGCCAGCCTCGACCAACACAAAGCAGATGATGGTCTGAAGCGGGTGCAACTGGTTATGATGCAGCAGCTCCCCCCTCCTGGGCACACCGGCATTTTGAGCACATCGATTAGGATGCAGGTGAGGGAGTCGCTTCTGAGTCTAGGATTGCGACGTGATGTGCTAACCTTCCTGCTTGCCTTCTGCACACCAGCGGAAGTGGGGCATTTGGCAGGAGTGGACCGAGGCACATACGAATGCTGTGAAGCAGATGCAGTCTGGGACAGGATGCTTGCTGCAGATTTCTGGATGTCGCCGGCACCGCAGATTGCTGGCCCTGAGCAGATCGCCAAGCCCGTCTTTGATGGGTTCATCTCCCGTCACATTAGCCGTTTGAATAGCGAGATTTTGGGCAAAACGCGTGCGGCATCAAGCGCTTCTAGCAAGCAGCTTCTTATTCATAGGTGGCGCGGCGAGGTGGACCTTAGGAAGAAGCAAGCTCTTCGCCAACAAATCCAGCAGCTCCAGGCAGAGCAGGAAGTGAGGCTTGTAGAGTGCCGGCAAAGATGGAATGCTGTCATCCGAAGGCGCCGTGCTGTTGCACTTACTGTCTGGATGACTCTTCTGCTTTGTTGCCTCCGGTGGTCTTTAATGTCCTGGTGGGTGCTCGCAATTCGATTCATGGCAAGGATGTCATACAAACTGCTTTACAACTTGGCCTGGACGCTGTTGCAGTTGGCTCCTGGTGCACTTGTTGAAGGCCTTTGCATACTGTTGACCGCACAACGCAATCGCAAACGTCGACGGCGCCAAACTCATGATTCCTCGTCATGCAGCTCTCTTCGTCTGCCTTTGCTGTGTTTTCGTCGTGCATTTCTTCTCTGCTCGTGCTTGTACATAAGTGTTTTTAGGCAGGATTACGCCTGGGCTAAGCGATTCCAGCATATTGTTGGGGTTATTTGCATGCTCTTGGCTGGATGGGGCGCATTTGCAGCTGCTGTCATTTCTGCCACGATGATGCTTGGCTTGTTTGTGCTGGCAGCCTACTCTTCTTTATTTCGTGCGCGCTGCTTTATGCGCGAGTTCGCAGCAGTCGCCCAACGTGACCGGCAAGAGGTTTGTATTGCAGAGGAGTACCAGGGGAGAATGCGCAAGTGTCGCATTGCTCTTGGCCTGCCGCCAGAGGACCGAAAGCCAAGCTGCAACTGTCGTGTATTGTAATTAGCACAAGTCATCAGCCTCCAGAAGAAAGGGCAAGTTTCACCAAGAAGCGCGATAGAAAGAGCCTTTTTTTGCAAGTTCGTAACAGTCAGATCTGCCCAACATGTGCTTAAGCCCTCCCCCCGAATCATGCAGCAGTGAGGCCTGGATAGCCCTCCCGCCACCGTCTTCATTCCTTGCGGTCACATGGCTTCTTGCGTCGAGTGCGGAGAGCGTGTGGCTCTTGGGTGCACTGGCGTAGTTCATGCAACGTCTCGTGGGCTGAACGTCCTCAAGGCTTGGCCAAGAAGCCGTGTCCAGTCTGCAGGAAGAGGATCAGGTCTGGGGCCCAGCATCTAGTGATATCTATTGCATCTAGTATCTGAAGCGGGCATGTGTACTGTTCTGAACTTTGGATCCGCCTTGTTGGGCTCAATCGGAAGAACCCCGTTTGCCCTTACCCACTGAAATTTCGTGGGATAGAACATGTCTTGTCAAGATGACTCAGACTCTGCGTCAAGCGGGTCAGAAAGTCTTCCAGAATATGGCAAGCCCGTCAGAAAGTTTCCTATAGCTATGATTCTGCTGGTTGAGATGTGCGAGCGGCTGACATACTACAC
>CAJNIZ010026557.1:151964-199147 GCA_905231905.1 Symbiodinium pilosum | reverse complement strand
ATTGTGTGTGTGTGTGTGCGCGCGTGTGTGTGTGTGCGCGGGTGTGTGTGTGTGTGTGTGTGTGTGCGCGCGGGTGTGTGTGTGTGTGTGCGCGTGTGTGTGTGTGTGTGTTGTGTGTGTGTGTGTTTGTGTTTTTTTTTGGGGGGTCATTGTACTAAGGACTATCATATATATTCCGCTCTCTATTGGAGCCCCCCTATTGAGGGAAACGACCTTGAGTCATTAGGTCTCAGGGTCTATGGTTTGGGTTTCTAGAAGGACGGCTTCAAACGGTGTAACCTCTAAGGCTGAGGGCTAGGGACTTATAATGTAGGTTCGTGTTTCAACATTTACGGTTGAGGGTCGGGAGAAGGGTTAGGAATGCATGAAGACCTTCATAGTGTTTGGCATTACGGGGCTTCCGTCACGCGTATTGGTTTAGGGTTAAAGTTTAAGTAAGCGCGTGCAGTTCAGTCCTCTAGGATTTAGGGTGGTGCATGGGGCTATTCTTGCAAAGAGGTTCTTCTATCTTAGGGTGTAGGATGGTGTCTGTGAGCCGTGTCTTGGGGTAGGCAGAGTCATACTTGGAGTATGGACAATTAGCATGTGTTCCCTAACCACTCCCCAACCACGACCAAGGCTCCCTATTCATTAGGTTCATCTTTGTCTGACTAAAGCCAATTAAAGGAAACAAAAGGAGGGGGGAGTTCTGGCACCCATTATTTTTGGGCTCGGCCATCAAGATTTTTCGAAGACTACTAGCCGATGGCCCCCTCAAGCAACAATCACCAACCCTTCTGGGGTCCGCAAAACAAGCAGCATATATTGTGTGTGTATTTGGGGGGGTAGATATAGGCACAACCATCATTCTTGGAAATACAAATGTTTCATGGGCCGGTTACTAAGCCCTTTTGCTTTGAGGTCAAGTATCATTTGTACATTTCAAGCGAGGACATAGGTGCCATGGAAAGAGAGCTTGCATGGCCAGCCGAAGTCTGACATGTAAATACGAGCTGTGAGGTTTAGTTTAGGCTTTCGAGTTTAGGGGGCCTGCCCTTACAAGCAGGACCCAGCATCATCGAAGTCCAGCCTGCTTTGAACTTTGAGGCTCGGCAGGGGGCTCAAGATTTGAGATTTGCAGTTTGGAGTTTTACGGTCTTGTGTTCGTAGTGTTTGGGGCCTTGGAATTTCAGGGATTAGGATGGTTTAGGGTTTAGGATTGATTTGATATTGGCTCGAGGAACGTTGGGGTTCAGGCTGTATAGTGTGTAGAGTTCCTTTTTGTTGAGGGGGTTAGGGTGTATAGCACTTAAAAGGATTTTTTGTTTTTTAGGGTTTATAGTGCGTAAAAGGAATTTCTGGGATTGGGCTTTTAAGTGCTTGGGTTTTACAGACTTCAAGGTTCAGGGTTTAGGACTTGCCGGCCAGGACTGTTCTCAGGTTTCGGCTTTCAGGATTTGCAGGGTTTAGGAGTAATTGTGCTTAGGGTTCAGTGTCTCGTGTTTATGAATATTAGCTTTCAGCGTTCGCAGTGTCTTCATTTCAAAGCTTTTCGGGTCTAGGGTTGTACTGCTTGGGGTACGGGGCTGAAGATGCAATTTTGGGAAGGTTACGGTAGACCCTAAACCCTAAGCCAATTCATAGTGCTTGGGGTTTAGGGTTCACACTGCTGATGGTTTAGCATTCGCTTGAGGTACGGAGGATCTAGGGCTTGAGGCTTAGGGGTTAAATGAATATGCGGCTTAGTTCTTGGGCTTGGGGTCCAGGAAGCAGGGTTTAGGGTTTAGGATCTCGGGGCCTCGGTCTTTGGGCTGAGGTTTGGGGTGAGGATTCGGGATTCAGTGGCTACCTTGACCCTGGATGTCCTATCCTTTTTCGGAATATGGCGCGGTTTCAGGGTTTAGCGATTATGGTAATACGCCCTATGGACTACCTCTCAACGTGTCAATGTGCAGAAAGAAAGAGCGACACAAATGGTCCAGCTAGGGGTGCCACTAGGCTCAGAAATTTAGGAATTCCTCAAATAAGACCTCCAAGAGATAGAACGGTTTAGGATGAGGGCTTAGGATCCAGGGTTGAATGGGGCAGGATGAAATCCTGCTTCGTATTCTTCAAGCCCTGAATTCCAACTGAAGTCCTAAACCCCAAGCCTCACGTTTTCAACCCCACATAGCATGCTTTGATTGCGGCCCTTACACCTTGAAAGCTACCGCCACTCAGAAACAATTGGGTAAGAGTTGTGAAATGAGTGTACATGTATAAGCCTTTCAAAACACCTCCGTTCTAGACTGTTGCTGGGTGCGGGCAGTACCCAACGTACACTCAACTCCCGCAAGCTAGATTTGATAGGAAAACGTTGCTCTTCATCGGGCGCTTGGCCAGGACGGAACGGAACGTTTGGGAGTTAGGGTTCTAAGCCTTGCTTTGTACTAGCTAGGCGGTTAGCGTGTGACAAAATGTGCAGCCCAAAGCTGCGGAAACCCTGTGCCAGCTAGAGGAGGAAGTTGACACATATATATATATATATACATATGTATGTTTGTCTATTAAGTAGCTTTTTGCAGTTTTGGAGTAGTTTCCTTCGTTAAGCTGAAGGCTTGTTTAAATGGGTGTCCTGCGAAGGATGTCGCGGCGACGGTGCGGCGGGAGCTACTCTCCAAGGTACCATTTCGTAGAGGGTTCAAAGTTGAGGGAGTCAGAGTTTACCGATTTGGGAGCTTTGAGACTTATCTAGGGCATATAGGAGTTAGGCTGTAGAGACTTGGAGATTTGGGATTGTGGATTTGGGGCTCAGGCTTATAGGGATTATGGTCTAGGCCTGGAGATGAGGTTTAGAGCCCAGAGTTATGATTTAGGGCTTCATGTGATTCCGGAGTAGGTTTAGGGTTCGAATAGCTTTCTTTTCACAATCTCCCCCAAGATGCACACGGAAGCCCTTACAGAGCTCCAAGGACCCTACTGGCCCCCATGGGGCTTTTGCTCTTAGATTTTTTGGGGTGTAGGGCCAAGAAGGCCTAACTCGCCCTAAAGTCTAAAGTCTAAACTGTAAACCCTAAACCCGCAATTGGAGGGCTCCCGGAACTCCCTGGTTTCGTTTGATGACCGCGCCTTGGCAATTAGGAGGATCATGTGCTTGCTGAGAACAAAAGCACCGCACGCTTGGGTGACATTTTGGGGTTCCCCAAAGATACGGGTAGCTTTTCTGGGGCCTCCATCACAGGAATCAGAATTGGGTCCATGCTGAGGTTCCCCTATTTAGCGCAACTACCACTGCAGATTATGCTGCTAGCAACAGCCGCCGCCGAAAGGGCTTTCAAGAACGAAAATCTCAAACCCAAATGCTTAAAGGCCAAATCGCAACCCTTCAGACCCTAGATTCTCATAGCTACAGCCCAGGCCCTAACCCTACAAACCATAGATCCGCAAGCCCGAAACGCCAAACTGCAACCCTACAGACCCTATAATCTTCAAGCTCCTACAAACCCCAGATCTGCGAGCCTGTATGCTAAATCCATACCCTACATCCTCAAGACTCAGCCCTAAAACCTAACCCTACACATTCCCTAAGATCCTGAAGCCTAAACCCCAAAGCCTAACCTCACAGACCCGAAGATACTCGACCCTAAGCCTTGCACGGCCTGCGACTTTCAGGTGCGTCTTAGCTGGTCTTTGAGCCCATCCTCCGAGGCCTCCGGCTTAAATCAGAGGAGCTAGGATTTGGGGTTTAGGGTTTAGGGTTTGGGGTTTAGGGTTTAGGGGTTTGGGGTTTAGGGTTTAGGGGTTTAGGGTTTGGTTAGGGTTTGGGGTGCCCAATGATACAACAAGTCAAAAGGACAAGAACATGGAACATGAAATAGAAGCTTGGGATTTATGGGGGTCTATAGATATTTGGCAATAAGGGGATGTTCGTCGTCCCAGCCCTTAGAATGAGGGCCCTCTAACGATTACATGGCTATAGCAGGGTCCCAAGTTTAATGGTTGGGGTTAGTAAATCCTCTTACTATCTTTGCCTGCTTGCGATCCCGTGGACGTCCAAAACCCCTCACTTATGGAATATATTAGATTTATAGGGATGAGATGGGGATTTCTAAGCTATACACGCATTATTATAGGATTTTAGGACTAGAAAGCCGTTTGATTGTTGAGTACACCTTAAACCTTATCAGGGACTTCCTTTGTGGAAACTTAGGGTGTTCCTATATAAGATATAAATTCACAGAGGGATGGAGAGGGTTTCGGCGTGAAGTCTTTCGGTTGAGGGGTGTTTGCAAAAAGTCTAGACTGGTCCTCATGAGAGAACATTTCCGCAAACCCAATCAAGTCCTGAAGCTTAAGCCCAAATCCCACAATTTTCATCCCTTTTCTATTGTCTCATGCTCAGAGACAGGCAGGCTCGCCGACATTAGTTCTTCTTCACGGCTGGTTGGGTGAGAAGGCAGCAGGAGTCAGTTTAGGATCTTGCATTTGGGGTCTTAAGAGCTGGGTAGGCACTATTTGCATTACTTGAGTCCCTACAACCTCATCAAAAATGGGAAATGTAGATATCTTCTGGCCTAGGAATCTCAGCGGCTATCATATCTAGGACTGCATGGTAATACTTATAGGCCGTATAGGGTGTAGCAGAGCACAGGAGAATGGAGTCTCTGGGGGGTGTTGGGATCTAGGTTGTTCAGGATTTGTAGGGCTTGCCGGGTTTCTAAACAGGATTTATGGGGATTGCGACTCGGAGTTTAGGGTTCACGGGAGGTTTCAGAGCTTCAGGATTTTGCAGCATTTCCTGTGCACCTTGTTCGGAGTGCTTGGCCTCATAACGAATAGCCGGAAGCAGCCTCCTGCGATCCTGAAGCAAGTATAGAATCGCATACTGTCGTGCACCCCAAGCCCCGCCTTAAGAATTTCGGCCCTGCCGGAGGATGTTCGGAGGGTTTATTCGTAGTGCCCCAACTAACATGGAGTCCGATAAGATAAAGGATCTCATGACGGCTACTGTCATGTCATGCAGATTGGCTTTGTGGGCTTCATGTTTGTTTGGGTGGGTTCAATGGTTGCCGTGAAAGACTGACTTGAGCAGAAATGGCTTTCGACGTCTACCTTTCAGTTCTACACGCCTTAAACTAAAGGAACCCGACACCCGAAAAAAAAATAGTTTTCGGAACCCAATTCCCCTATTTATTTACTTCCTCTGGCTTCGGCTTTGTGTATCGGCTAAACACGAACCCTATTTGTACCCGCTGAGGCCTGCCTGACAATCTCTGCGTAGTGTAGGTGCTTGAACGGTTATACCCAAAAATCAAGTTTTGCAGAATGCCTTCTTGGCTCCGTGTTTGGGTTTGCGTTCATTGCTTGACCAACTTCTGAGGTCTAGTGTTGCCCGTGACTTTTTATGGGAACTGACTCGGCCCTATGATTGCATCTGCAAACTACGACTCTTCCAATTCTGCTGCCACTTGCAGTAGGGGCGCGGGCTCGGGTTTCGAAGCGTTCTTCAAGGGACCATAGGCCGCTTAGCCTAACTCGGCTAGCAGTCGCATAATTTAGCTGATACCCGTACGCCCTGAAAAGCAGCATTTCTCGGACATAGCTGTTTCGGGCTTTAGTTCTCAGAAGCTGACGATTTACCACCCAGCTCCCAAACCAACATGGAACCGCAGGTAGACTCAGGTAGACCGTTTCAGAAGGTCCCGACTTTATTCACAGGACCAGGACCCTTGCTGGGGTTCCATGTTAGCTTGCAGAGGGTAACCTTGAAGCCAGAAACCCAAAACCAATAGCCAAAGCAGAGCCTGAATCTGCAGTGCGTAAAGTGTCTTTCGCACCAGCTCATATGTCTCCCCTTGAGCTTTGCATAACCTAAAGAGCTACCAGGTTCGTTCCAGCTTCCTTATTTATAATATGTATATATATATAGATACATAAAGTTGTGACTATGGGGTATCTAAAAAACCCCAAAATCATGTTGATATTAATTTAGGCCCCTGCAGTGCAGGCTGACTGGCTGGAGGTGTCCAAGATTCTTGTTGAGGAGTGATGCGCAAGCCACAAACACCCCTCACGCAGCATATCACACGGGGTGAGTTTAGTTAGACTGCAGATATGCTTCTAGGGTTGGGGACTGCCGCCAAACCCAAAGACTCCGAAGGGGCAACTACGTTTACAGGTCTACCACAGGTTTCGGGGGAAGTTGGGGCTGTTGACAACATGGGAGCTTGTTGACCTGGATGAGGACTCCCCCCCATACTGCCCTCATTGTTCCTACGTATCCGTGGGCTCCCTAAAAACACCCAATTTCAAGAAACTCCCTTGTAGTTTTGGTTATAGTCCCCCTTAAGTAGATAGCATATGTGCTGAGGTCATGCAGGATTTGTAATATCAACCGGAGAACATACATTTACCTGTTTGCAGGCCTGGGGACACATTTCCTTGTCAAAGATCTACCACTATGGGCTATTAGACTGTAAGGGTACCTTAACTACCCTTAACAAGGTCCTAATAGGGAATTTTAGGGTCTCATAGCCCATAGTACTACTGCATTCTTTGTCGCGTTTGTGAGCCGGTCGAGCATCCTCGGGAGCGCCGAATTCGAGACCGCGCGTCCCCGCACCTCAACCCTACTCTCCAGGGCTGAGAGTCTGTGACTAGTATATACCTCGGGCTCTAAATCAAAATCTATATGTGTATAGAGATATATATGTATATGTACACCACTTACTATCAGCTATCTGGAGCCCTTACGTAATCCCTAAGGTGAATGGGAAATCCCAGAGGTGAACTGGCTTTGTTCAGCCATGCTTCGGCCGATTTCCCTGGGGGAAGGGCCCCCGAGTACCTGCAGCGCTGTGAGCGGCTAAGAGAACCTAATCCCCACTATGGGCTATTAGACCTTAAGCGTACCTTAACTACCCTTAATAATGTCCTAATTGGGAATTTTAGGGTCTAATAGCCCATAGTGGCCCTGAACCCTAAATCGTAGTTTCCATTTTCTTTTCCATTATCCCAATATTACCCCGATCTACTATAGTGGTTTCCAATTGATGTTCCATTCACTTAACGCCACAGGTACTTGCCAGTTCCTTGAGATGATCCCTATACAAGCTAGCATCCTAAATGTCCAAGTTGCCACATCTTGGGGCTTTGGATCCCTGAGATCTTTCAGATTACAGCATTTGGGGACCTAAAGCAGCATTATTTTGATACTTGGACCCTGGGCGAATGGGATTGTGAACATTTCCCACCATTCTTCATATGAAGTATTCCCAGTGCAGCAGTACCTAGGGTACCCGCATTTTAGACTCTCCAGCATCCATATAGGATTTCTGAAAACAGGGACTCCTAGGGGCGCCTTACTTACGGATTATGGGGGGTCCCTACTGAGCATGCTGTTGGGGGAACTTCCCTCAAAACCCTAAGCAAGGAAAAGCATAGACAAGCGAAGCCCTGAACTCTAAGCCCTAATAGACCCTAAGCAAGTGCCAGAAGCTGCTATACATCCGTTGCCTCGCCATCAGCTACTCTTCGTCCAGGGGTCGCAAAAAATTAGCAAACTCATGGGGACACAGGGTTTAGGGCGTTAAAGGGTTTAGGGCTTTGGTATTTTGGTATAGGGTTTTGGTTCATAATCTCTAACAGGGGACCCTGTGGCGAATCTCTCGATATCCTATTGTAGAACAGAACCAAGAAAGAAAGGACACGCAGGGTCCAGCTAGGTTGGAATGCTACCCAGTGCCCACAACGTGTGGGACTTAGGGCCTAGAGTTTGCTTTTCAGGGCTTAGGTTAAGTGAGCGCGTACGGGTTCTTGACCGTTTCCTCTGGGGAATGTCTTTGAATGCAGTTTGTTGGAGATACGCTGAATCCCTAGCCCTCAAACCCTGCCTGGACGTCTGAAAACGCGGAACATTGACTAGATACACATGATTTAGAAGATCATGCTTATCATCAGCAAAAAGCCTGGTAGGTCTGTCAAACTGCAAGCCATAAACCCTCAAGAAGTTATACCCTAAGCCCTATACCCTAAATCCCAGAACCTAAACCCTATACCCTAAACCCTCAACCCTCTACTCCCAAACAGGAGCACAAGCACAGCGTGTTGACCATCGACCTTCCTGGCCATGGTCAGACTCAGGCGAGGTAGGGACTGGGAACTCCAAACCCTAAAGCGCGTAAGCACACAGTCAGGGTTCAGGGCTCTATAGGGGTTATACCCGGATAATGGAAAATGAGATGGAAATACTATTCAGGGTTTAGGGTTCGCGGTTCTTTTGTGGGTGGATATCCCTGCTTTCTGAAGGATTAGTTCTCAGCACCCATGCCGCGGAAAAAGATCCAACTCCTGGGACACGTCGGCAAGACTTTGTTGTTGCTTTGCCTCTTGTAGCGGGCTGGGACATGACCTTACAACGCCGCCCCCTTTTTTGAGGGTCCCACATTCCTTATGCAATCTGGTCTGGAATGCAACAAGGCTTTCTCATTCCTTGGTTGCCGAGGCTGTTAGATTTTCTTGCAGCGTCAGTGGTACTAGCACATTTACCAGTGCCACTTCCTAATCTTCACGAACACCAATAGCATCAGCAGCGCGACATGGCAAAGGGTTGGCAGCAATTACGCGCAATTCTTCTGGACATTTGCGTAAGGTACATTAATGCAGTCGACAAGATCTAAATATTGACCCTCGCGCTTAGTTGGCAGGATGTGGTGACAGCTATCACCTCTCAAAGCAACGGCACATATAGCGCTGTTTCAATTCGGGTCTAGTAACTGGTCTGCGTACAGCTTTGGTATCGTTTCGCATGGCTAGCCTTAGACTTCCAACCTACACAAGCTGACACTACCGTTGTTATCCTGCGGCTATTGCTGGCACCACCGCTGGAAGAAGAAGCTTGGATGTAGTTGTTGTAATGTTGGATCCTGATTGGTGTGACCTCCGCAAGGCCCCAAACTACAATGGTATCTCGTTGAACGGATGGGGTGGGGTGTGCCACCAAACACTTTTTTTTGATCGTAGTTTTAGACAATGCCAATAGGAGAAGGAATCTCTGCATGCGTTTAAAGTAAATTCAATAGGTGGGGCGTTGCGGACCTCAGTAGCTGCTTTAATGCAAACAAAGTAGGAGGAGCGTTTCAGAGTTCAGTAGCTATTCCAAAATCCATCCAAAAGGAGGGGAGTAGCTGTCTTGAGTTAACTTCGATAGGAATTCAATTGACAGAACGTTGCGGGGGCTCAGTAGCTGTTAGAAATCACATTCAGTGGGAGGAGCTCTGTAGCACTCAATAATTTTCTAATTGAGTTCAACAGGATGTGTTGGGCAGCCTTTTAAAGGAAAGGCTTTTGCATGCTTTTGCTTTCTGGAACCCCGGATACTTCTGAGCCCCCGAAACTTTCTTGCGGTTGGGGACCTGGGCAGCTGCTGGACCACCTACGACCTACCCCCTTTTCCAACATGATTGCCTGGCCTCCTCGAATATGCGGTGTAACAAGAAATCCATTGTTGTGGACTTGTCCTGAAACTTGTGAAAATCCCGAGGCTTGAGGGACTTCCCGTCTTGAGTAACAAAACGGTAGTTTCGGACCTGGCCTGAAACCAGAAATCTTGAAGCTTAGGTTCGTGTAGCTGACAGTCTAGGTGAAACCTACCCATGGTTTAGAGAGCAAATCGAGATTAATCCTCGGGAATGAATCGCCAAAAGTTAAGTTATTAGACATTGGCTTGCAGCAAACTCTCTAAGATTCGTGGCGGCGTCCTCACAAAATACTCAAGCAACATCGTCGTGCAAACATGCCGCGACTTGCACGCTCTATATTCACGGGTTGCATCGTGAGGGACGCGCGGTGCAAACCAAACTCAAAACAACGCCAATTCGGGATGCTTTTCCGAGTACATCATGTCACGTCGTTGTACTTCCGCATTCTCTGAACATTCAACCTCACAAGCTGGAAGCCGAATATGCTGTGTTGGTCTTCGTCAGGGCTTGTCAAACTGGGGTTGCAAAATTTCTTCACTTGTATTGTCTATCATGGACAGGCCCAACTGCATGCAATGTTGTGCGTAACAAAGGTTAAAAAGGGGGATGAAGCGGTGAAGCGGTGAGAGTTCACCAGCTGCTTAGGGATGGGGTTCAACCCGACTCTGCTGGCTTCAAGCTTCATGCAGATTTGCTCAGCTCCAGCCAACGCGCGCTGCAATTGGAGCTGCTCAAAGTGTTGTGCATGTTGTACCTACCCATTACACGTCCACCGCCGCGGGAGATACTGCAAAGAAAGCATGTTGCCCAGTCCCGCCTCAACAACGTTATTGCCGTAATCCGAAGCATCCATGCTGAATACAACGCACAGATAAGAACGGAAAATGTTTGTTGGCTTGTTCGTTTGAACGCGGATGTTCTGGCCTCATGATTAGGCAAAGCTGGACAGAACTTCGACAGGAAGGCTTTAAACTGATCGTAGCTTTTGACATTTAAAACGGCGATGATTTTTAAAGCCTGCTTTCAGACAACTGGTTTGTAGTGGGGAGACCGGTAGGTCGTGGAAGACATCACGCTGGTTTTGAAGAATAGGCTGCAGTTTTCATAGTTGGTGGGCTTGTGGACCCTGGGCCCTAGACCGTAAACCCTGAATCCTAGATGCACCTTAACCTCATTCATCATCCTCAATGCCCAGATCCCGTGTATATCGCGAATACTTCTCAACTTTGATGGAAGATCTCAAGGGACCACAGAATGACACGTGATGAAAAGGATCCAAAACTTGATTCGATCAGTTTTCGTATTTTGTGTGACAGTATAAGTGTCCCAGAGGCCAACCAACCCAAACACTGTTGGCAATGTCTTCGAATGTATTCGTGAACCACTTGGTCGTCCATCTTCTGCAGGAGTTTCCCTTGCAAAGAGTGATGCCCAGGCTGTGTATCAATTAGTGTGGCTCATTGTTCGTATAGGTAGTCTGCCTTTGTTACATGTTGTGTCAATTTGCGCCGGTCTTCACTCGCGCCCTACGTGTAGAAAAGCATATTAATTTGCGCAATGACCGGATTTTTCCACCCGTGTCAATAACAGATATAAAGTAATTGCAACAGTGCTCCCCATCAGGCTTTCCGCCCAAATCCCTTGACTTTGACCCCTAGCTCCCAAACCTAAAGCCCTATGACCCCCAAACCCTATGAACCACAAACCTTAAACCTAAACCTAAAAAGCAGGTCGGCTGTGGCGGCGAACTCGAGAATTGGGAGGCTTCATTTGGTGATGTTAGCACGTACATCAAAATGTTGTTCCTGCAGGGAAGGTTCCCTGCCCCAGACACATGAAAACCCACATGAGCTATAGCCGAAACTCGCTAGAGGGGGTTATACAGGGGTCATTAATGGGGATGCTAGGAGTTTAGACTATAGCTCGCATCCCTGATTTTTCAAGGGAACGGTAGTCAAGGGAACAGCAGTCTTGTTGAGGCTCTGCCGCGTTTTCATGTTAGTTTGCTGCATTGCCAAGAACCTGGCTTATGCTCTATCCCTTTTTGGCTAATGTGTTTGGCATCACACTGTAGCTACAAGATAAAGCCCAAAGATGCATTCATTAAGGTTTAGTTGCTATCGAATTGTTGAGCGCCACGTTGATGCTCATTCGTCCTCCGGACCTACAGAGCTGATGAGATACCCAAGACTTTCAAAAGACCGTGTCTAGGACATTGGCTTCGAACCACATAGGACACGATCCCTAGCATAGCTCAGGGCATAGTCTTCGCTTAAAAGGAAGTTCTGCATACGGCCTGCTTTCTCACGCTTTGCAGGCCCCAGGCCTTTTCAGGTGCAAATCTGAACGATCGCCAATATTCTCCCAACAACCTGAAGCAACTACAGCATGACAAGCCCCGAAGCCATGTTCCAACAATTTAGGCTGCTACAGTTTCGTAGTCAAGGGCATCTTTTCCGCTTCAGGTTTGGGGATCAGGAGTTGTTCATAGTTCCTAAGTGGGACCTTCAAATCCACCTCACACTGCCTTTTTTTGGGGTGTCTAAGGTAAGTAATACAGTTAGTGTCTTGGGGTCTACATGTTTTGGGACCCCCCTATCTATGCAAACTACCGGATAGATCCTCAACCCTAAGTCGGTGCTCCACAAGACTTATTGGGCCTTTGCCTGAAGTTTAGTAATCTCTACCCCATGCTAAGCGTATAATACTTTCAAGATAGAGCGGAGGCTCTGGGTACGGAGGTGTTAAGAGCCGAAGGGAAAAGAGGTGTTGGTCTTACTGGAGGAACATCTCACGCGTACTTCTGTAAGTCAAAATATGTAGCGAGGCGGTAAATCCTAGAAAGCCTACGCCGTCTGCGTAAAGGGCTCGTACCTATTTCCAGGAGAATTTAACCCCTTAGTATTGGTGCATTTTCAGGAATGTTTGGAAGAATCATTTGTGCAGACAACGTTACGGCGGTAGCCCTACGCCCAATGGCCCCGACTTCAAACGAAATGACATGACTCGTAATTTCACTCACCTGGCCCAAAGCGAGAAATTCTCAAAGTTGTGCCTCTCTTTTAACTGGTACCTACACTATGATTCATGGGATGGTTACACAGATCCCCAGTTAACTTAAGAATCATCAAAAGTAAGTGTTGAGGGTTAGCGCTCACGCAAGATCTATATTAGAAAGGAAAACACCTTGCAGGCAGTTCTCTGGGCATATGCCTGTTCGCACAAACCTTAAACCCTAGGCGCGATGCATTATTGGGGTCCTCGTGGGTATTCTTTTTCGCGCAACCTACGCGTCATGCCAAGGGGCCAGGTAATGTAGGATGAGTTAGGATGTAGCCTAAAGCCCTTGGGACTGGAAGGTCTAGGGCCCAAGGTTTCAGATCTCACTATGTAGTCCCACCGCCTTCGGGTCACGATAGGCTTTCCCCAAACCCCAGCAACCCTGACCAAAACCTACAGCACAGCATACCCCAGCGGCCTATTCCAATCGCGCAGGCATTCCGTGCAATCTTTCTTTCAGACCTAAACGTTAACTTCAAAACGGATCGCTGCGGTAGCCTCTTTCCGAAAATCATGGGTTCCCCTACTACTCCCCAAACCGCTTAATAAATCAACTTTGCTTAGCCCTAGTTGTCCGAAAGAATCCTAATGAAGGGGGAACCTGGAGGTTAGTATACTGGGGTAGTAGGGACGTCACGATAATTTAGAACCTGTATGCCCTGCATCTTGAACCATTTTGTGGGGGCAGGCTGAGTCTGTGTTGAGCAGAATTCCTAGTATGTATCTTACTGAAGCCCAACAATCTGGACTATGCAGAAAATAGCCTTCGATAAAATGCCCCCGCCCATCTCAGCCCATCCGAAATCCAAAGCACCTATGCCCGGAGCTGCGTGAGCTTCCCCAAACCCGCAACCCTGAATGAAAACCCAAGCGCCAGAGTAAACCTTATTCCCTGAACCCAAAACCCAAGCCCTAAAGTAAACCTGTAACGGGGCTTCTTGTTTGATGCTCCATGCCAGGCTTCGACGTTGTTTAGCCTTCCAGTCATGGTGGAGGCAATGTGTTCAGGGTGCAGAATCGAGAATGTGGGGTTAGTTGCCTGAGGAGCCTAAGTTTAACCTTACTTCGTGTAAACTTCCTAAATCCAAGCGCGGTCCAGGCTTGGGCTTTCAACTTTCATGGAGCTGCTTCGAGCCCTCAGCCCCAAGCCCTTCAAACCACAGTAAAGTGGCCTCCATGTTTTCCATTACGCGATTCCCCAGTGAGCACCAACAAGTGATCCTGGGTTCCTTACTTCCCCACATAGTACTCCCGGTGGGTTCCCCCTTGGTTAGCCTTAATTAGGCCTAAGCCTTGATTCCTACACCTTGAATGCTAAATCCTGAGCCCGGAAACCTAAACCCTAAGCCGCTTGGGGGCGGTAGCGGAACCCATGAATTGACGCAGTGGATCCTAAACCTCAGCTGGAAGGCGTTGGCTTGAAAGACCCCGGCTCCATCATTTTAGGGGTGTTGGGTGCTATGTTTAGGATTCAGGTCTCTCAGGGTAAGGTTTGAGGTTTATGGTTTAGGGTTTAAAGGTGGATCCTTATTGCTGGGACCCTTACTGTGGATGGAGGAAATCTTGCGCCCCTGTTTATAGCCTATACTCCCAAAGAATTGCAGCAGTGAGGAATCTGAAATGGTGCAGAATTTCCTCCAGCCACTATATAAATACATACGCACATGTAGATACCCATCTGTAGATGCACCCTGAAGGAGCCCAGTTGCAGTTGAAAAGTTTGAAGACGCATGCTTGTATGCCCATGCGGGTTTAGGGTGGTTTCATGGTGCCATTGCGGCCCATAAACTAACATTGTTGATTGTCCTCACCTTCCTAAGCCTTAAGCACATTCGAAGCCAGTCTTTCCAGCTAAAGGCGGGCCCTGTGCTTTGCGCAGAGCTTTGCTCTACTGTTTTGGTGCGTGTGTATTTTCTTTTTTTTTTTTTATGAACACTAGTGAGAGAATGTAGTAGGGGGCCGCTTCGATGAGTATAAACAAAAACACGCCTGATTGTCAAGCCTACCTAGCCCTATCCTGCAGAACCTGATCCCTCTGCAACCACGCAACTCCTGGAATTACACTGATCTGTATACATTTGTATAATATTGTACAATATGTATACATGCATATAATTTACGGATGAATACACATAAGTGTAGGAATGAGCGACCCCTTTATTGTACATATGGAGACATGTCAGAGCTTGTTTACGGGACCATTTCGGTCTTACTGCCCAAAGAGACCTTGAACTCTAATAGCAAAAAAGCGTAGACACAACCAATGCCTCTTGTTGCACTTGCTACACGGTTTAGGGGTTAGGGTTGTTTACCCCTATAAACATTAGCATCCGAAACGCCAACCCACAACCCTAAATCCTGAAGCCTAAACCTCAATGTAGACTTGATGTAGAGGCCTGAAGAGGTACCTGGTGCATTCCTGTATAACCCTCATAAATCTATAGTCTCATATAGCATAGACACATATACACTCCCAAAGCTGTTTCTACACATTCCTGAACCCTAAGCCCCTGAACCCTAGACCCTGGCCGCTATGGTATGGGCCGCACTCCTATGCTGCCATATGCCTGTGCCTTGTTTTGGAAGCATAGGGTATGATATCTATGCTTACTCAGCCATAAAAAAATCACCAATACTTATAGTGATAGTGGTAGTAGTCATAAGAGTAGCATGTATTTACATCATGTACACACCTTTCTAAATAGTCGAAGGTCCCATGCTTTCAACTTTCCTCGGGCTTCAGAAATATGGGGCTTCAGAAATGGGGGGCTTTCCAAAAATCAGGGATTCTATAGTATTTGGGGTGGAGGGGGGGCACCTTGGGGTCCCCCCATTTATGTAGTCGTCGATCGCAGCGTCAAAGCTCGGGGAGCCTTCAGAGCGCGCCGCAACCGTGCGCCACGGAAACAGCAGGCCCGGGAAGGGTCTGGGGCCAGTTCAGGGGTTGAGGATTTACGGTAAGCGAAGCAGTTGAGGGCGAGCCAGGGAAGGGCGTCTGCAACGGGTGGAGCTTCGACAGCGGGTACATAACGGCTATATGGGTTTGTCAGCGGCTATGTAAGGGATTAATGACTAAAGGCTTATGTAGGTGCCCTCCTGGGAACTCCCGCTGCATCTGCCGTAGCTTTAGGTTTGAGGTTTAGGGATTTAGGGGTTTAGGGGTTCGTGCTTCTGGTTCGGAAGAATCCTAGATAGAGCTCGCCCTCTGCTAAAGAGGTGGCCTGTCGTTCCAGACGCTTTTGGATAGACGGCTTCCTGGATGGCAGTCTTTTGGTCAGACAGTCTGAAGCCCTGAACCACTACATACTCTGACCTACCGGTCGTTATCCAGGCCCAAACTAGCATGGACTGGGGCACTTCCATGTTAATTTGCATGGGAAGGTTAGGGAATCGAACCGTGTACCCTCAAGCAGTCCCCTTTCACCATCTTTTTTAATCTTTACACCTCATCTTTGCATGTCTTACCAGCCACCACGAAGCAATGGTCCAGCTGCGGACCAGAAACGTTTCTCCAGATAAGAGGCTTCAATATAGATCCCTATACACTACAGTCCTCAATACAGGGGTGGTTGTCACTTTTTGGGTACCCTAAATATGAGGGGCCGTATTATAATAGGGATCCAAAAAGGGACCATAATTTTGACAACCACCCATAAAGGCTCCCATGGGTGGCGTTAGTATCTCTCGGCTCCGGGCGGTCGAAAGGGGTTCTGGCCCTAGCCGTTTAGGCCCTAAACCCTAGAAACCCTACACCCCATAAATCCTTAGCCCTATAAACCCCAGACCCTGTAAACCCCAAACTCTTCAAACCCTATACCCTATTAACCTTTCGGTTAAACCCTTCGCCGCTCGTCATTGTGCTATATTCGGCAGGCCAGGACTTGGACGAGATTTACGGCTTAAGGTTATCATTTGGGTTTAGGGTGTACAGGTTTATGGGGTGTAGGGTTTATAGGGTTTAGGCTTAGGGTTTAGGCTACAGGTTACTTGGAGGCTCGGGGTAATTCTAACCCAATTGCAACCAGAACACGGTACTCGAGGGGCTCACAATAGGGGCGATCAGTACAAAGAAGCTCCAAGTCAAGCAAGCTCAACAACTTACTTGTTCTTAGTAGGGAACAAGGGAATATAATCCCGATGTAATCCCTGTGTAGTAGATTCCTTTGCTTCCTACTGAGAACCAGTAAGGCCTTGCTCAAGAATGTCCAGCATCAAATTGTTTACTTTAGCAAGCAGCGCAGACGCCAGACCGGCAAAGCGTCTACATGGTCTTCGCAGCTCTGATTGACCTTGGGTTTGTTGTTTGGGGTATAGACGTCCGGGTCACTTCTGATCCGGGTCACTTCTGAAGTTGTTTGGTGTGAATACGCGGAAAGTTTCAATCGCTTTGAACCTTACCCGCTTTTTAGTGAGTTGTTTCCCAGAATACTCGCTATACAATCCCCTGAAACGGTCACCACATTCCATGTTTCACTCCCGGGTGAACACCAGTAAGAAGAGCCAGGCCGCCAACTCCGAAACCAAACTCCCCTGCGTACCCTTCCTCAGACTAACATGGAAACCCCAAAGAGGCCCTTCAATGACTACCATCCTTTAAAGGGGGCTACGTGGATTTCTGTGCAGCTTTTGGGGAGATTGAACCTTGCAACCAGAGATATTCTCAAACATGTAAAGCACCAAGCCCTCGGATGCCTGAGCAACATCCCAGCCAGATATTTAAGCTATCGCAGGGCAAATTTGTTGTGAGTGTGCGGTCGGAGGGGTTTAGTGTTTGGAGTGCTGGGACTTTGCATTACCACCCAGCGAACCTGTACCCTAACTAGCCTAAACCCTAAACCTAGGCCCGGATTTAAGTTGGCTTCTGTCCCGGTAGCTTAACATCGACAGGCATGGATGCCCGCGAGGCACATCTTACGGGAATTGCAATAACCAGAGGATATCCGGTTCATAGGGTGATATATGGGGGTATAGGTATTTACGGGGATATATAGGCCCCATAACGGAGAATCAAATGGAAAAGATGGTGAACAATTAGCAATAAATGCAAACTTGATTACATTATGTAGTCGTTTAGAGTTCATGTTTGGTTCAGTTTTCGTGTTTAGGGTTTAGAGCATTGAAGGTGAAATCAGATAGAGACCAAGGTGTTTTCTTGGGCAGGATTGTTCTACAGTGCTGCTTCACGCATGTTAGGACTGGAGGCGGGATCGCCTAAAGGGTCCAACAGTCTTCACAGCTCGTATTTTAGGCCAAAAGAGGTCGTGTTTGAACTTTTGTGAGTGCCAACCCCAAACCTGCAAACCCTGAAATCTCAAGACCTAAACCCTAAACCCATTATAGTAGTTTCCATTTTCCTTTCCATTATCCCTACACCAGTATACTGTATAGTGTCCTTAGTATCCGTGTTATTTGTGTACTTGGACCTCAAGGCCAGCTGTCGGGTGGAGTGTAGCTTTGGTTGGGCTTTCAGTTGCCGCGGTGGAGGGTTGAAGGTTTAGGCTTTACAGCTTAGGTTTTAAGGTGTTAGGGGAACTCAAGATAGACCCCAGTCCTTATTTTCGGAACCCCAAAAAGGAAGCCCCCTGCTTTTGGGAAATGCTGACCCTTCCATGGCAGAATCCCAATCTGCATTTCAGGTTCCATGTTCTTTTCCATTTGACTCTCTGCTTTCAAGCCGAATGTTCCCTATAAGATCCCAGGACACGCAAATAGGGTATATATGTCCCTGTGTATACACATATGTGCGTAGATTGAAGTAGTAGAGGATGATACAACTCTTCCAATGCAGGGCGACGCATGCAGCTACACTTTGCACGGTTTTGCACTTACTTGGGTCGTATATATGTAGAATTAGGACATGTTTGACTTAATGAAGTTCTTCGAGCCCTATGTTGCATACTTATGAGGTCCAGGCGTTCTTTATCACATTCGGTATAGCAGCTCAACTTGACCCAAACCAAGCCATACAAATGCGCACCCTGGGTTGTTATTTGCAGGTTGTGTCTGTCACCATTATGCAACTATGGCGGACTGAAAGGAAATACCGATAGGCACCAGACCCTGCATTGAAGGTGCCTTGACCGCAAGCCTGATAGTTGGTAGCATAAAATGTAGGAGAAGATCTTTTTTGAAGCCCACCAGAGTCCATAATAATACCGCGCTTTCCATTTTGTTTTTGGTTACTAAACCCTATCCCCCACATAGTAGTAGTTTCGTGTCGTGTTCTGTTCCATCTCTTCATGTGCTACTAACAACCAGCAATTCAGGGCCTCAAGGTCATGGTATAGGCCTTACGCTGCGACGCATCTATTTGAAAGTGCTCAGCTGCACCCTAGATATCTACATTTACATCATCTAGGTCATTGATAGATACTACCCCCCACAGGAGTTTTCGAGGATGTTTTGGCCTGTCAAGCCTTGGCTGTGGGGTTGGGTACCTCTTTATGGGGCTCCCTTCAACAGGAATCTAATGAAGCTTTGACAATATACTGGTGGAATTATAGAGGGTAACTATATTGAAGATATATGGAAGAACTGATAACTCTCCAAGCCTGAGTGGTCAACCCGAAACTCCAGGGTTTAGGGTTCTAGGGGGTAGAGTTTGGGGTGTACCCTGAAGGTGGCCCCCTAAAAGGGTCCCTGGACGGCTCCTGCATGATCCAACTTGCCCCGGTTCAGTTCCTGATAACACTGCACTCTGCAACCCTTGAAACCTAGAATTATGCAAATTTGTTTTGTAGGTGTTGGAATGCAATACAGAAGCAATAAATGCATCCAAGACCTTGTACTTACCGGTAAGAAGTGGGGAATGAAGGAATGGAAGCTACTAGGCTGCAGGGTTGTGAGATCTCAGGAAAGAAGTGGTTTATGGGGACAGTTCTAGGAGAGTTATATTAGCATACGCTCGAGATGCATTACCCCGTTCTCCAGAAACCATCAGTGAGTATGGGCAATATCGAGTCTCGTGGCGGTCCCTCTGCGAGAGCAGTATGGAGATTACTCACCAGATAACTACCCATTGGTAGATGGCTACACCGCTGTGGCGCAATGTCATGAGATGGAAAGTTGTTTACCTTTGTGCAAGCCTCAACAGAAGGGCTTCCATTACGATTGGGTGTTTGCAACCCAAACAGCAAGACCTGCATGGCAGCACCACCTAAACAGAGGCTGAATTGTTTTGAACCATAGGGTCTAGGCTTGACAGTCTAGTTCAGTAAGATCTCAGCATGGCAATTCCAAGCCTTGCACTGTTAAAGTCTGAGGTTGGAACCAGTGGCCTTTAGTTTGGGCCCTTAGCTTCTTGGGGGATGCTGAGGGCCTGAGTAAGCCCATTACTACACTGGGCAAGATGCCCACCTGTTGGGAGGTTCCATTCTTTCGGGGTGTAGGCTTAGGTGTTTTTGGGATGTCTCCCTGGCTGTTGGAAAACGCGAGTGGTTGCAAGTTACTGAAACCGTGCAATCTCTTACCTAGTGATAAGCCCGTGAGAATTTCACCCAGTGGAACCCCGAAGAGTAAGGGACTTCAGGACCCAAGACCTTCCGGTGTAGGTACCAGACATGGCATTGAAGACATCATGACTTGGCATTGATGGTGCCATGACGGCCCCTTAGTGGAATACAAGCTTCAATCCTTTTTGTCATAGTAACCTAGGGAAAACATTTGTCAATGCCATGTGTTTTTAGAGATTGAGTCACGAGCATCTCTACGAGATGTTTGGCCAGAAAACCATGCAAGTGGAAAGCTGCAAAATCAGGAAATGGGCATTCAGCAATTGCCAGTACAAGTGTCTGGGGAGGTCGTTGAGGGGATCATGTTGCACTCTAGCCGGCATATAGTGTACAGGAAAGGAAGTTCCCACCTCCCTACAGCAGGGGCACTCGCATTCATCATCGTACAAGGCGTTACGTATGCCAGCTTTGGAAGCTAAACATCACAGCAGGAGTGTGCAAATGACGCAGTCGTTTGTCTGCAATGCATGTTTGCTTACGCAGCAAATTTCCATGGCGTTCACGCAGTAACTCTTGACAAAAGATTGGTGAGCATTAGCAAACGCATCATGCGCTTGGTGGTCTACATAACGGTCCGTATACGCGATTAAGACATTATATATTGGTTCACTTCCAATGAAGTTCGACCTGCAGACTCTATGGCGGGCATCCAATTGAAAATTTTCAAATAAGAGGCTTTGGGCAGCCCGGATCCCAAAAATTGAGACCCCATTATAGTTTCATGCTAGCTATAGCTTGCAAATCCTAACTTATACCAAGTTGGATATTCTGGTTGGAGGCACATTCTTTAGTAAGGGCGGGCCTAAGGTTTTGATAGCAGCCGTATACATTCCTGTTTAAAAGTTCATATACCGCCCACACGCGTGGTCTTTATTTTGGTTATGAGTCTTGTGAGGCTGAAGCTCAACAAAAAGCCCTAAATCATGAATACACCAGATCCTCAGAAATTGAATTTATGCTGCCCCGATATAGGCCGTGCTATTTACTTTCCATCTTGTCTCCAATGTGATTCTTCACTATTTTAATTTTTGTAGGCCCCGAGTCCTAAACTTTCAGCTCAAAGCCCAAAAGTCGTGTATGTGGCACCCATCAAATAACTGTTTTGGTTGGGCCAGTGCAGGGCCCGCAGCAGCGGCGCAGGAGTGGAGGTGTCTTAATCAGGGCTCAGGAGTTTAGAGCTTGGGGATGTAAAGTTTTAGGTTTCAATGGCCTAAAGACTCGGGGTTGTAGGATTTCGGGTTGATGGTTTAGGGCTCTGGTTTCAATTCTTGAGGTTTAGGGCGCGGAAACTCTACAGGAGATTTTTGCGGACTGCCGGGACATATATGTGTGATGGAAGGGGATTAGAGGTAGCCTTCTGTTCGCAGATTTATTGTGGAATATCTTGGAACTTCCCATGTAGTAGACAGGCGGCCTGCAAAAATTGCACATCAAAGCCAGTTTGAACCCAGCATATGTACCGTAAGGGTATTTGGACCCTTCAGATACGACTATTCGGAATGAACAGCAAGCCAAGCGTGCTATGGTGTTTGCCAAAAACACAGGAGAACGAAACAAATGTGCGGCCTAGGGTGCAGTGGGGGATTGCAGGTTATGATTGAAGGTCCATTGTATACCTTCCGATATTTGCTAAATTCTCAAATGGTTAATTTTCCCCATATAGGCCTTACACAGCCCTTAGATGCCTTCTAGTCTCCCCGCATGAAGTATGCTATGGGCTTTTGGTGGGAGGATACACGGCTCCTTACCGACCGGCGGGAGGAACAGCTATAAGGATTCCCACTGCTGAATTTGTCTCTTCCCTTCAACCTTACCGTTTTGAAATGCAACGGGATCTCACCATGAAGGCCCACGGACTTCAAGTACGGATCATGTTCATTTTTTGGAGTATGGTTCTTAAGTGTCATTGGGAAGGGATGGGGCCTTTCTCTCGCCGGCGGAATAGGGTTTTTATGACAGCAGGAAGCAAAGCACCCATGTCTATTTTTGTTCCGTACACCATCCACCATACCGCAAGCCCCATGAGACTCGGTAACTGCTTAAACGGCTTAACTTGTCATGAAACAATTTCCAGACTGAGAACCGTCTTGCAGTCAAATGGTAGTTATGCCCGAGTTTTTGAGTTTGGATTCGAAATCAAATCCTCCTTTTAACCGATTTGTTTACGCTAAGTACTCTCCACACAGCCGGCCCTCTGCAGGTTACCTCACTGTACATGGAGTCATGCCCGGTTTAAGGTTTAGGCTCTCGGGTTTGGAGGCTTAGTTTCCACCTTTACAAGCACCCGCTGTATCCGAAGCCTGCTATATACACCCTAAACCCTGAACCCTAGTACATTCCAGCACCAAGAACTCTGCAGGCATCTTGCTTGCAGCAATCTTCGCTATTGCGCTCGGCTGCACCGCGTTTGTGCAGGCCGTAGAGGATTGGGGTTTGAGGCTCATTGTTTGCCTAAGGATTCGGGTTTAGCATTAGCACGCAGTGTCGGTGTCGAAGAGGATTTGCGAGTTAACCCCCCAGCCCAGTCACCCTTAACTTTTTCATGACGAAATCTATCTTACATGGTTTTAGGATCCCTCATATTATGGCTCAGGGTATTTTCTTGAATCAAGAGTATTGGCCTCCTGGCTAGGATCTGCCTTGCAGCAGCTTCGCCCAACCTTTGAAGGCCAAGACCCTAAACTCTCAAACCCCACAGGTAGCCTGTACCCTTCCCAAAGGGTCTAGGTATATCTGTATACTGTACTGCTCTACACCAAACTACCTATATGGGAGCTTTTTGGCCCCCAAGTGTATACATGTATGCTGCACATCCAAGGTTGCGACTAGCGGCCTGTCGTATGCGCCCGAAAACTCGGTCCTCACATGAAGCCTTGCAAACCCAATTTTAGGGCCCATGATTCGGACCTTGAGTATTAGAGTATCATTACTTGGGTTCCTGGGCACTCTCGGTTGGGTTCAGGCCCCATACCAACCGGTTTGCTAAAGGGGTCGCTTTCGTAGACTGAGGCTCAATCTAAGGTTTGGGGACTGCTGCTGGCCTTTGCTTGTCCCATCCTCCGGAAGAAAAAAGAAACCCGTGCCGAAGGTCGGCGAGAGGTCCTGAGCTTACTGGTGGTTAGTAGGGAATAAGGGAACATGCAAGAAAGGGATTATATGGGGGTTTTACAGGGCCCTTCTTCTCTACTAACCACCAGGAAGTGAAGTTGAACAACAGCGCCCACTTTGAACGCATCCCTGTGGGGACCTCTTTCCCCTGAATGGTCGGCTCCTGAATGTCAAGCATGTCAATGTCAAAAGCAAAGCGGATGCGCCAAAGGTGCCCATCACAAGGGGCACACGAGTGTGGATGAACATATGTATATATGTATATACATATTATGTTCGCCGAGGCGTTGGCACCTAAGACTTCAAACCTTTCATCCCGGAATCGCGTGCCAAAGCTCTGCCTTGCAATACGTCACGGGACAGCCTAGCATGGTACTTCTCCGGTCAGCGTGTGCCCCATCAAGCCCAATCCGCATTACTGTTCCCCTTGATGTGTTGGGTTGTCAGCCATCAAGCCGCGACAGCTTTTCATTGCGAATGCACCGTGGCTTTTGCAAATGCGGGTGGCACCGATGTGGCACGTGAACGTCCAGGTAAGATCCTAAAGCCCTAGACCCTAAACCGTGTGTGAAGTGAGCCGAATCGCTAGTAAAGTTTCCATGGCTTTTTCCCAGCCTCGGGCCTCTGTTTTGAAAATGAAGTAGCGCTAAAGCATGTAGATTCCGAAGGGTCTCAAACGAACCTGGGATAAGTCATGTTTACTTCTCGCCTGAAAGTCTGTAACTAGTACCTCATGTTGGACTCAGTATTTATGAGCTGCTAGTTCTAGACCCTCAAGCCTGTAAGCCCTAGACCCTGCCTTGACCCTGTATGCACTTCCTTCAGCAAATTCGGTCCTGCTTTCATGTTTATGGGTGTGTCTTGCGTACATTCCAAAATTGGGCAGCGTATCCGTAGTCTATAAACACTACGGACCCCTAGAGGATACTGAAATGGAGGGTCTAGGCAAGCCCTAAATCCTAAACCTCAAAGCGTGAGTAAATCACAAAGCCTAGGCCCCGAACCTATAAGCCCAAGACCCTAAACCTTCCCTAGATCCCACAGCGTACACCCTAAGCCTTGAACCCAAAACTCCTATAAACTTGTACAGGCCCTTATGAGCCTTGGAGAGTAATCGCTTAGACCGCTCTTCCCGCTTTGTATGGAGGGTTGTCATAGTCATGGTCGCCTATGTACGTATATACATAAGCATACATCCGTGGACCTTAAACCGTATCTGAACCCTAACCGGCTTTAAATAGCCTAGATTTTAAATAACAAGCTTACCCGGACCTCCCAAATACTTGCAATAGTAATCTTTACCCCAACGAAAAGTGTAGGCCATTACTATGGGTATTTGGCAGGTGCAGATGTAAGCCCTTCAACCCTAAAGCCTAAATCCCAAACCCTATAAACATGTAAGCCCTTCTAAACCGACCCCTGAGTCGCAGCAGGCGCCTGCCCTTCGAAGCACAGCTGCTCGCACGGCCCGGGCAGCAACCAAACAGAAGAAGGCCCATTTTGGGATTAAGAGAGGCTTCTTAATAAAGATATACTTGTTTGGCCAATTTGTGTTGGGAACCAAACGGCGCAGCTTATACTTGCATCGCCATCCCTGCCGGGTCCCTTCAAAATTGAACGAGTGCGTATAATGAACTCCAAACATGGACAAGGTCCATGATTGATACGCCAGTGCGCAACCTCCGTCCAAACCTTCACTCCTGCTGAGGTCTCAGGATTCGCTTCATTTTTTGTGCCAAGTGAGCTCAAGACCCACATGTAGCTTTTCCAGTAATTGTCACCTGCTCTCAATGCTCTCTCGACCCTTTGGACTGTGCTCCATTAACTTCTTCAGGTCTGCAACTGCTCGCTCCAATTCCTCGTCATCCGGACCCTGTTCTTCCGCCTCGCGGTGTCCAAATCCCATGCTTCTGAATTGTCTGCGGTGGCTGTGTGGATCTCGTCTTAGCAGCATCTGGATCCTCTTCCAGGGCTCCCAGATCAACTTGAACTCTGCGCAACCATGCAGAATCAGCACTGCAATGTCAGGGCTGTCAGGGTCACCGCAAATTGCAGCCCCTTTCCCCAAAGCCATCCGCAAGTTTGGCCACGCTCTTGCTCAAAGAAAGAAAGGCGTGTAAGGGGTTTTGAATGGGCTATAGCTAAAGGTTTGCTGGGTTTAGGGTTTAGATTTATGGCATGTACTGGCCGGATGATCCTGGCTCATAGACATGTATACGGATGTTTTAAGGGTTTTAGGATTGGGGGCATTCAGAGGATTACAACAGGGCGTAAAGGGCTTGTATCCGATGCCCAAAACCCTAAACGTAAACCCGAATATAAATGTTCAGAAGGGAGCAGGTTTTCCTTCCCCAATCAACATTGACCCTGAAACAGATGCCCTGTAGACAGCCGTCCGTTCAAACCTTGAACCCTAAACCTGATAGCTTGCTTTTACCCGTTTGTAGATGGCTTCTATTACACCCCAGCCCAGAACCCTGCCTTACTGAATCTCCCCGCCCGAGCCCTCACACGATGTAGCTGCTAGGTAGCTGGGCCAATGTTGGACGTAATTCAGCGCTTCTGACAAGGAAGAAAATCAGTGTTTCAAGAAGTCAAGAAGGAACCCGGCAGGATTCAGGCCGTAAGGTCAGGGTCCAGGCCCCAAGGAGAGCCACGTGCCTAATAGTCACATGATTCCCCCAAAGCCCAGCTCTTGGAGACCTGAAGAAACGGGGACAGCAACCAAGCAGACACCAAAGCTTTCAAACCCCACCACTATTGCCTGAACCCGTAGCTTTCCAGCCTACAACCCCGATTACGTTCAGGGTTTGGGGTTTGGTGGTTTAGGGCTTCGAGTCTGAGCTACGAAACGCCAGACTAACTTTCTAAGCCCCTTAAAAGGCCTGTTTGCTACTGTAGTATGGTAAAGAATGTCCCCGTATGTTCTTCCTTATAGACCTACTGAAGCCCAATTTTCAACAGCTTCCCCAAAAGACCTTCAGATGACCCCGTATAGTTTTCATCTTTACATGAAGCTGAGACCGGAGAGAAGTTTACAAATACACTCATAGACATGTATGTATATATCTATGTGTGAAACAAATTTATGAGGAATACGTAGTAGAGAACCCCACACTCACACCTCGCACCCAAGATCCCAAACCCCAAACACCCACATCCTGAACCCTAAACCCCGAACCCTACATCCCAAACCCTAAGCCTCAGACCCCAAATCCTAAACCCTAAGCCAGCAGCAGGCACCAGTGCAGGAGGTTATCGATCTCGAGGACTTCGACGCTTGGGAGGCTGAGGGTTTGGGCGGGCTCGGGGGTATGGGGATTCTGGAATTTGGGTTTAGGGACTACGGTGCGCGGCTCTGGGTCTATGGTTTAGTGTACGTTGAGGGTTTAGGGCATATAAGGTGGGCATGCAGTTTAGGGTTTACGCTCCTTTTAAGAGGCGGTTACGTCTTAACAACGGGCATGTAGCTTGGGGTTTAGAGTTTAGGGGTAGCGGAGAGCAAAAGGAAAAGAACAATGGAGTTTGGTTCCTACTTGTACTAAGGGCTTATAGGGATTGAAGGTACGGGCTAAATCAATTGCAACACCAATTTGGATAGTTCATATCATAGCTATGTAGCACTCAGAAACAAAACACGCCAAAAAAGCTGGGGTATCTAATTTCACAAGGAGTTGATAGACTTGACGGCTGCTTAGGCGGAAGTCGGGGAGTAGATCCCTCAAATACCTCCAGCAATACCCGTACCTACCCCAATTGTGTTACCTCTATGTACTTACCCACCCCTCCTGATAAGTTTAGGGTCCGGGTCTGTGGTTACAAGTTTAGCCATTGGCAGGGTCAGGATAGTATTCATAACACCGGGTAGAACTTCCCTGGAATCTCCAAGAAGAGCACCCTCACCCAAATTGTCATGCAACACCAAAATGGCCCTGCAAGGACCACTGCCCATCAAGCAGGTTGATATCGTGCTCCATGTTTGATTGGAGCTGGGTATCTAGCTCTAAACCTTGCAGCTCATGACTAGGAATCCGCAGATGAACTGCAACTACTCGCTAAGCCTCACCCAAACCAGCAAGGAAACCCATCCGTATAGACGCCCTTGGAAAGGTTTTCTTTGTACCATTTCGGGTAAGAGTGTAGGGTTTGCGGCTATCTTGGGACTTTCCGGCTTGCCATCTTCGAGGTGGACATATGAGGCCTCTGAACGCAGGCGAGTTTGCAAGCTCTCGGTGGCAACGTCCTGTGTACCTGCGGCAGCTTGTTATGAGGAGTGTTTACCTGAAACTTATACCTTCTCTACATTTCATTCACAGTACACTTACATCCTTATTTGCCTACATATACCCCTACATCCCTATATACTGCCATAATGTATATACTGAGATGCACCTACATGATACCCGGGCTACTTTCGGGATCCGTCAATCCATTCCTTACTAGCAACCAGCAAGTAAACCTTGAACCCCAAACCCAACCCTTCAAGGCTACATCCTATCTCGTACCTAGACCCTCTACGATAGCATCTTTGAGAGGCTTCTTGGAGGAATCCTGGTCCTAGTCTAAATGCCTCACCAAGTGGGTCGTAAGCACCTAGCCCCAACCACTTGAGTATGACACCCCCTGTAAACCGGCCCGAGCCCCAATACAACACCTATCATTCCCTAACAGAGACCCGTACGCTGTTAGCCTCGTGATTGAAGGTGCTAAGTCTGCCACCCGATTCCAACAAGCAGAAAATTCGCCGACGCTTCCGAAAGCTTGTCGCATCTTGGCTCAGGATTTCGGGTTCAGAGTTTAGTTTTCAATTTAAGGTCTATATATCAGGTGCAGGCTAGGCTTCGCAGGAACAACCCAAAATACAAGCAGGCAGTAGCTTTTGTTTCTTACAGCTGCCGTTATAGATAGTACCAGCGTTTCGTAACATAACTACCCCGTATCTTTTCAAGACTTGCTCTGCCCAAGCATGCAGCGCATAGGATGCAGGGATGAGGCGTTACTCATAGGGTCTAGGACGGCGGTTGAGGTTTGAGGCCTCGTTGCGTGTGATATCATTGGCGCAAAAATAGCTTTGTTTGACTCTCGCTGGTAGGACGATGCTGATGATGAGTTTCGGTAATGCCGGAATCTTGCGAAAGGGTACTGTACGTACAAGACTGAAGACTTAGGAACACTCTCCTGTGTAACCCTGCAGAAATATCTCATACATTTGGATAGTATAGTTCTCCGCGAAAAGCCTTCTGCCTTATTTGTAGACCTTGTCGTGGGAGACCTGATTCATGAGCGCTGGGCCATCAAAGATACGTCTTTGCTATGCTGAATTACATGCTTTGGTCAGCGCATATATACACAAGGTTTCATCACCATTTTGGTGAGAGCATGGTTCAGGTGTCCTTTTGCCAATGCACATGGTAGCTTGTCAACATGGAGCCCATTTTTTGGACGCCCCATCATATATGGCCCCAGTATGTCGGGTACCCCAAAAGGGAGCATCATTTTTGAGCCTCCACACACAGCTAAGCTTATTTAACACAGAAGGTTGCTGATGGTAGGGCCCTCCTAAACCTTACTTGAACCCCTGAACCCCAGGCCCCAAACTGCAAGCACAACAACGCCTAAACGCAGGTCCTCTCTAAAAGCCCATCTAAACCCTAAAGACTATGCCCTCCACCCTAAACGCGAATATCCTAAAACCTAAAAACCAACCACTACACCCAAAAATCTGACCCCCTTGCCCAGGCGACCCAGCATCCCGACAAGCGCCCGGGTGACCCCAATGCCAAAGCCAAGTTCATGCAGATCAGGAAGGCTAGAGTCCCTTGAAACTTTGGGTTTCGGGGTAATATTGGGGTTATTATATAGGCTTTTATATAATGGAAAAGAAAATTGAAGCTACTCTAGTATACTAGGGTTATACTGGGATAATGAAAAATGGAATGGAAACTACGATTTCAGGTTTTGGGTTTAGGGGTAACGGGTTTGCGGTTAGGGCTTAGTCAAGGACTTGGGGTTTAGGGTTTAGGACCGAGGGTTTCGGATGTAGGGTGTTTAGGATTCAGTGTGTAGGCTTCCGGGTTTTTGGATTTAGGCTTTCGAATGCGCGTCTTAAGGCTGAAGCCCAGGAAATTGCGGTTGCTTGGATGACAATGTTCGCGCAAAACTTGCTCTTGTTTCTTTAAAAAAGTAGTGATCGTCGTCGCTGCCACTGCCGACGCTATTGTGACCAACGAGGCCGTGGCGGCAGTGGTGGCATTCTTGAGACACGGCCTGTAAACCATCATGGTTATACTCATTGGTTCCTCGTCGCAATGAGAAACCCACGAGGGAGAGCGAAGATAAAGTTGTACTGAAGCGGGTGCGGGACGCGAACAACAAATTGCAATTCTATAATTCAATCCTTGTGAGGTCTACCTGGACCTCCCAAATACCCATGATAGTGGCCTTTGGCCACAAAATAATGGGGCCCGGATTGTTCGCAGGCTTCGGACGACCCCAAGCCTGCGAACGGCAAGGCTAATGCATTACCCCTGTCAAGTGACATCATATGGCATTTTAAAAAACAAACCGATGTAATGTCTATATGTGATCTCCAAGATGACTTTGTTCTCTATACATCAGGAAGACCGATTAGGGCCCCCAATTTCAGCAGCTCCCATATTCTGCTAGGAGCATTCTTCGCCTCAGCCGGACAAATGGGATAGGGCCAGCCCCAGGGTTTCAGGTGCATCTGCATGAGTCGTCATAGGTCAGGTAGGTATCTAATAAGGGCGTTCCTTCCAGTGCTTCCATGTACCCTCCCGAAATCTGAAACCCTAAGCCGCAAGCCCCGATTGATTTTGTTCGAGTTCCTGCTGCCTGCAAGGCCTATGAGCAGCTCATGGGCCCGGGCCTTCAACTACAGGTGAGTTTGGAGCTTTGCCTTAAGGATTGAATCTAAGAGATTTGAGGTGGTCATATCAGCTCTTCTTCAACTTTGGGAAGCCTGCATACCTCGGAGGCAAAAATCTGAAGTAAAACGTTTACACTGTGGGGGTTGAAGTATAGGGCTTGGGGTAGGAATGTCTACTACTCTTGATAGAATATCTCCATGGACGTCGCGCACGGCTTGGCAACATGTACCTTTTGAAGTTGAATACTAGAAGGAGCCGAGATACTTGAGAATGTAAACATAACTCAAATATGAGTCCCACATGCCCCCCAGCATTCATTGGACGGCTGCTCTATAGTGTACCTCTATAGGAGGTTTCTAAGGATTCTGGTATACTGGGGTCTGTATAGGGTACCCCTATGAAATTGCTGCTCATACTGCTGGTCGTTGGCATTGGCTGGCAGAGGCAGCGCTTTGATGCCAGCGTCCCTGTTTGAATTGCCCACGCCGACGGCGACTGAGCCTTGTGGAGAACAAGGCAAGTCACCGGGACTTACTCTGCAGACGTGCAGCGGAAGAATAAAAAAAGGCTACCGCAGCACCTGCTGGCTTCAAATGACAGAGTGGAAGACAGCACGCACTCTCGCAGCTTGAAAAATTGTTTCCAGCCTACGCGGAGATTCTGAACTTGCCCGTTGCCACCCCCAACGCAGAAAAACATGCCCCTGGATGTAGGGAGCCCTTACAGTCTCCTCGGAGAGCACCTGCATGGTCCCTAAACCTTAAACCCTTAGGCCTGAGCGTGAGCCCCATGACAACCCATCGTTCCTAGCTTGTCGTTTACGCTGCACCGAAGGGAGTTCGCTCTTAAACCTAAGTCCTACACCTTGAACCTTTTATTCTGTACCCCATGAACGCAAGCTCTATACCCTTTGCGCTTTATCCAAATCCCTGAACGTCGTAAACCTGGTGCTGTGTACCCAGGTTAGCCTACTTGGAGGTGCATAGGTGGTTACAATTCGTATTATACGTATTCGAAATGATTAAAAGACTAGAGCCACTCTGGACCGACTTCAACTAGGTCCTCTGATAATCCTTTATCATTGTTCTCCATCTTAATCGGAACCTGAAACTTCAAATGGATTAGGAACTAGCCCTACAACTACACCCTAATCCTCAGCCCAAGCCTTAAAGTAACCCATTTTCTCCAAGTGGGAGTCACTCAGAAAGATCCCCATATAAGCCTCAGGGGATGGTTTTGGATTCAGGAGTTAGGGTCTAGGGTCATGAAAGGAGTTTGGAAAACCCAAACCCCCAAATTAGGACTCTATGACTACCATATGCTGGTTACAGGGTCCTTATTTGGGGGGTTACGCATATCCCCTTATTCAGGGGGATTCCTCCCATTGAAGACATCTCCTCCCAAGATTTCCCTTGACAGGTTGACTTAGCAGTGGCTGGTAGGGAACGCAGGAGTGGATCCATGCATTATGTCCTTTTCATATTCTTAATCATCCCAAGACTGCCCCTAGAGAGTGTAGGGACCCATCATATGTGTGGCCATACTTCCCCCTACATAAGCCGTAAACCCTAAAGCTCTTAACTTAAAACCTTAAACTGAATAACTCTAGACCCTCAACCCTAAAACCCTACACCCTAAAATTCCCAAAAAAATCTCTAAAAGCCGTTGGGAGCCACCCAGGTCAAGATAACACCTTCGATGAGCTGAAGCTCTGGGCCGAGCAGAACCGGGAATGGTCGGAGCTGGGACCTCAAAGCTGAGATCTTTCCACAATGGGATATATAGGGGTAATAGGGTTTTAAGTTTAGGGTTTAGGGTTTAGGGCAGGGGTAATAGTGGGGATATATGGGGATAATGGAAAAGAAAATGGAAACTACATTCCATGGCCCTACCCATGAGTTTTAGGGTCTCAGAGGGTATATTATTAGGGTTTAGGATTAGGGTTATCCCCTATATTGGGGCTCTACCCATAGTTTTAGGGTCTAATAGGGTATATATTAGGGTTTAGGATTAGGGTTTTTTAGGGGTTTTAATGGGGTTATATCGGGACAATGGAAGAGAAAATGGGAACTACCATAGTATGTAGGGCTTAAGGCTTAGGGTTTATGTAAGGTTTAGGGTGTAGGCTTCCTGGGGCGCCTAGCGGTGCTGCTACCTGTTTCCTGTGTCCTCACTTTGGGTCCATGGTCGGGATTTGGTAGAATATGTTAAAGGTGCATGAGGCGCCCAGGATTAAGGGACCATACCAGGGGCCCGTAGTTCCAGTTCCAACCTTAGATTTTTACTTTCCTAAGGGTCAGGGCATCTACAATGCAGGGGCCGGTACCTCCACAAGAAGGGCCTGAGCCCTGAAATCCGCCAGCTTTGAGGGTTCCAGGGGTCAGAATGACGCTTGAGGTTTGACATTTATGTGTTTTTATGCCTTTGAGAAGTGCAAAGCCATAAGTCCGTTCTACTGATATTAATTGTTCAAAGATGTTTTCATAGTTGCTATTCGCAGCTGCCTTTGTGGGGTAGCGTGGCTTAGAGTTCAAGGATGTTCAAAGACCTAAGTGGCTTTGAGTTTCAGAGTTCGCGGCCTAAGGATTAGGGCTTCGAGGTTTCGAGTTCAGGGTTTAGGGTTTAGGTGGGTTAGCTGGGCGTTCATTTTTTTGAATCGGGGTTCCAGTGGTTCAGCTTAGGTCATTACCTGTTCCGGTAACAGTTGCTACAGAGACAACTGGAGCTATAATCGACCCTGAATCAGGAAGGAGCTGAGGTTACCCAGTAAAGTTTCGTTACAATGATGTTTGATCACTTCCACTTATTTTCAAGTCCTCACGTCCCCTATCTGCCCAAATTCCCCAGAACACCCTCAACCCAACCCTAAACCCTAAACAATACTAAAAGATACCACAGCGGGAACATGATTAGGGGAATGGGACGAGTGTTGCCGGACCGAGGTCAGCAAGGGAATTCTTGGGCGAGGAGGAGGACTCTCACGAGGGGGTTAGATCTGTAGTGCTTCAGGATTTTTAGAGGTTTTAGGGGTAGGGGTTACCAATCAGGGTTTAGGGCTTAAGGTTGACGGGTTCTTACAGCTAGGGTGGCTTGTACGATGTAGGGCTTCGCGTCGGGACTTAGGATTATGTTTGGGGTTAAGGGTTTGGGCAGTAGTTGGGGCTCGGTTTGGGCAGCAGTTGAGGCTCAGGGCCAGTTTGGTGATTTGTTAATGAGTGTAATGATGATGCTTTTCACTACTATCGTCAGTTGCAGATTACGCTAGTGTCTTGTACTATACCACTTACTTTGGGTTCAGGGCGCGCGCATCCCCTAGAAGCCCTAAACCCCACAACAAAGCCCAACCCTAAATCCGCCAGGACTTGACTCCGCCGGAAGTACCTGGAGGGCTTTATGCATCTCGCCCGCGCGATTTGGGGTTTACTCTAAGGGTTCAGGCTTTGGGGTGCAAATTTCAGTGGGGCAGTTGGCCATAATTGCCTGTGTATATATATATATATGTATTTATATGCCTTCATGGCCTTTGCATGCCACCTCGTCTACCCATATAAACTGTATGCTAGTGCGGGCAGCTTCCCGGTAACTCCCTGAAACTCTCTTTAAGCTTGCATGAGAGTTGGGTGAAGCACTGGGTTACCAAACCCTATAGGACAGGGATTTGAGGATTAGGGTTTGGGGTGTATGGGGAGATCGTTCAGGGTCTAGTGCTCAGATTTGTGCTGAGGCTTTTGGAGCAGACATGCCGTGTGGGTTCTCAAGCTAGCGTCCATTGGAAGTGGTGTTCTAGAGAACAGCACATCTAAGTGCAAAGTTATGGCTCTTTTCCTGACCGTCCTTTCAACGGATGAAGGCGTACAGACATACCCGGAGTCTGAGCAATGCCCGCGTAATTGTACTGGCCATTCCCGGATCCCCAAAAGCCCTAAGACACCCGCACCCTAAGCCCTCAACAGCCTGAACGCTTAATTAATGCAGACTCCTAATTATTAAGCCCCCTCCCCTGAATAGGGATCGTAAAATTAAGGCCCTTAAAAGGGGGGGTTTATTGATCACGGGTCAAAGCTCAAGTCCTGAGCGCTCCATAAACCTCCTGACCCCTCAGAGCCTTCTTGCCTAAATGCTGAACCCAAGGCGTTCCCTCAGATAGAATTTGAGGCGGGAAATTTGCCCACGTAAGCCTTTTGCAACCTGTGTATACCTCCAAGGTTTTCCATAGAAAGCCATCTTTCTGTAAGGTTACCCACCTGGCAACTTCCGATATAACAATAAGATGCTGATAACCTTTGCTACAACTACCCACTGTATGGTCATTTGATTTAACTAAGGGTTCTCGGAACCACGCTCTATACCCACCACCTAAGGTCCCCATAATTAATCTTAACTAAGCTTAAAGAAATCCCAGTTATGGGAAACCTTGGTCGGGGGTAGTATAGAGGTGGCTAGGCAATCCAGAACATCTGGGAGAACCCTTGTCTAGGAACCCCTATAATCTCTTGGGCCCGCCTGAACCCTAAACCCTACACCCTAAATCCTAAACCCTTACTTGGAAACTGGGCAAGTTTGGACTGGCCATCCTCATTTGCGTGCTCGTCTACGGGACCTACTGGGCCTTGAACAAGTGAGCGGTGGATTCCTCCTCAAAGGGGTTTCAGTAGTCGTTATAGGGCATGGGATTTGAGTAGTATTTACATGGGGCTACTGCAGTCCCCAACACCGAGTAATTAAGATAAAAGTCTCCCTTTTGGTGTAGTGATTTTAAAGATGAATTTGGAATCTTACTTGGTTCACGCACGCCAGAAAAACCAACAGCTTGAAAGTTCAGGGTGTAGGTCGTAGGTTTGGCCCACATAATCTCCCGAGAAGCCCTGTATATAAAAGCTCTATAGATATATGTATACAAATTATCATATGCCAAGGGTCGCCAGGTCACGCCACTTTGATGAGCTCGCACTTGCTACAGCATGCTATGGGTAATCGGAAGACGAAGTTTCTATGGACTGGAATTGTCTTTCCAAATCTAGGGGTCCATGAGCCCGATATGTCATGCTGATTAGTTTCGCAATCGTCCTCAAGACAACATTCGACGTCTTACTGGGGATCGCACGGAAAGAGCTTGCCTGTAGAAATTGTTAGCAACCTTCCTGAACGGTCATGCCATGCTGCTAGGTGCAGGTTAGGCTTCGGGCTTATTGTTGAAGTTTAACTGCCTAGCTATGCGGACAACCTTCAACTTTTTGAGGCTATCATAATCCTTGCATAGTCTTGCGGTTAAAGTAGCCTTTATCAGTGTCAGGAACTCAGCAGCTAGGTAGGCAACTCGCAGAGGCGATTGTAAGCGCCTCTGCGGGAGAAAGCGGGCCTAAAAGGTTCCGGCCTTTCAGTGCCCTGAACCCAAGGTATCTTGATCAAGGCCTTATAGTGTTAATAGGATGGTATAGAGGTCTTAGAAGTTTTGGGCTTAGCTTAGCAGGGCTTTACCATCCTAAAGAGAAACTTGGAAGCCCACAAGGGGCCCGACAAGGACGACGGCCCTGCTTAACAGGCCTTCAGAGATTCCATGTTAGTTTTGGGGAGGGTAGTTGTTGTCCCTCCTCGATCTTACACCCTCTAGAAACCCATAACATGCGAAGCTTTGGCTTTCACAAACTCAGCGCGAAAGAAACCGGAACCTTCGCGGCCCATACTGTCTCACTTTTTCAATTGCGCAAGCACATGTAGCGTCAAGGCTTTGAGTGTGCGAGCTTTGATCAGTATCCCTACTCAAATCCACATCAGTTGTCAATTTGAAGGGTTTACGGAGGTATACAATAGGCTTCAAACTTCAACAATCTCACCCGGCCGCAACTAGTTGGCCCCCTTTACGGTAGTCTTGCCCTTTTAAAAGTGCTCGTATGGATTCTTACGCCCCTGAATTCGTTTTTTAATGACAAGGGTTGTAATGTTAGGGGGAACACGTTACCAGGACCCTGAACAGGAGCCTGCCCCAAATTCTTATTGGTGACACCTTCCGCATCTTGCCAGCAAAGCCATGACGCAACCATCCTCCCCCAAATCGAGAAGAACCCGTCACCAACACCCTGTAAAGAATATACCGTCCTTACAAAGGCGCTGCATGATGTGAATCCTTTTTTTGGGTATTGGAATCTGAAGGCCTTTGCGAAATAATTTCAGATTCCCGTAGGTCTATAAGGAGCGATACAGGAAATCATTTTCCATAATGGCAGCTTTGAACCCAGGAAATTCAGGTATCCTCAGCTAGCTTGTCAGAACCCAACCCCTGTATAAAATCCCTCGAAGCCCCAAAGCGGCTTTGTGATTGCTGTTTAGGGGAGGGCCTCCCAGCCGTTAACCTTATACCTTGGTCATTGATCCCAAACCCTAGGCCCTGAACCTGAAGCCAGAAACGCTAAGCCCGATAGTTTCTAAGCCGTAAACCTCTTTGAGCCCAAGGGATCCTAAACCTATAGTGCCCCAACGGACAGGTACTATATATAGATTTAGAGCCCAGGGCTTGAAATTCTATAGTTCCCCATTTAATCCCCTGAAGCCTCTATATGTTCAGACTTAGATGCTCGGGGGGGAGAAACAGTTTCACCTGTCAATTTTCCAAAGCTGCCACGAGGCTTATGATGCCAGATGCATTTTCGCCGTAGTAGTTGGGTAGATAGCGATTCGACATTTTTGGGTTCAGGGTTTTGGAAATTGGGTTTAGGGCTTGGCGTTTAGGGCTTGGCCTTAGATTCTTCGGAAGTTCAGGGATATGAGTAGGCTTGTAAGCAACCAAGTAAGATCATAATTCGTTTTTGCCCTATTCTTAACCCTACTTATCACTGCACATGAACCTCCCGGTAGTAGTTGAAATCAAGCGTCTCAAGGCGTAGGGACCCTGTCGGGATATATGTAGGGGTCAGGAAAGGATCAGGGTTCGAGGAAAAAGAATACAAAAGCCAGTGAATGTAGACCAAGAAAAGTTTGCTCTGTGCTCTTGGTTGGGGTGGTAGAACTGGGAATGGGATAAATTCGCTCTGCTATGTTCGGACTCTAAGCCCTGCAGGAGGACTGCTCACTTTTGACACGAAATTGACTGCATACGACTTGCTGCCCAAACTTGGGTGTGCCGCTGCTACCGCAAACTGCTCTCTTACCAACTCTGCTTTGACCCGGCCCTATTACCTTTGCTGAACTTCAAGAAGTGGCGTTTGTCAAGATTAATCGGGATCCTTATGTGAATGTATTCCAAGCAATGCAGTCCTCGACCTTGCTCAATACCTCAGCCCCTTCTGCAATAAGTGCTATGCTGCTATCCTGTACTTTACCCGTGCAGCCAGACAGCCAGACGAGGTTCCAAAACTAAAAAGGTGGGTGTTGTGGGAACGACCTCTGATTTCTCATTAGTTGGATATCCATATATAGCCCGCAGTGAACCCAACCACTTGCAGAGCCTCGCGGCAGCAAATTGACGCTCTCGGCGTAGAATCCGCCCTCCAGACGCAATGCTCACAGGCTGCAAAGAAACATGCGTCCCCTGACCTTCTCACCTTTTGAAGGTTCAGGGTAATGGATACCTTATCTATATTTGTGCTCATGAGCCAGTTACAACCCCCCAAGTTCCCCAATGTGGATATACCTGGATTATAAGTACGGAAAATCATGGGCTTCCTAACCGCAATGCTGTTCCCGTCAATGTGTCCTCTTCACCAGGCTTGGTTACAGTAGGGTTACTTAAGTAGGGGTCAGGCAACCCACCACAGATGAGGGAGGAATAGTATGTAAAAGCGGGCTCGGATCAACGCTTTGGGGTTTCTTGCCTGTAGCTCGCAATAATTCTGATAGTGCAAGTCTGGGACACCCCAAAGGCAAAATATGGAACCTCTGACTGTCATTACGGTCTCGCAGTGTCCTTATCTTAAGGGTTGGGAGGTGCTATAGTCTCAACATGTGTGTTATAGTGTTATGCCTTTTGATTATTGTTTTTGGGGTTGATGGCTGTTGAATATCATCGCTGTTCTTATAACTGCGGTATCATGGCTTGTTTTGTGTATTCTTGTTTAGGAGGCGGGACCCTGAATGTTGATTCTTGAGGCCCCAAACCCAAACTCTATACCCTACACCCGCCCTGTGGTAGGCCCTCTCGGAGCTCTTCGACAAACTCCGCCTTGGAAGTGTAGTCTTAGCAGGCGCAGTGCCATTGGGCAGCACGGGCGAGTTGGGGTTCAGGGGTTTGGGGTTCAGAATACAGAAAAAATAACACCCAATATACTATAGTAGTTTCCATTATATTTTCCATTATCCCAATATAATCCCAATATACTATGGTCCCAAGAAGGTTGTTTGCAAGTTTGGTTAGTTGAGGGCATGGAGCTGGGAGGAATGGTCAGAGTTGTGTTTGATGTTTTTTTTGTGCGTATGTGGCCCCTTAGCAAACATGGAAGCCCATAGTCCCCTGTTGACAGGACCGCAGTCTTTGTAGGGCTTGTTTTGGGTTTGCATGTTGGTTGGGAGTGGGGTGGAGGGGGGGGGGTAGGCTTGAGACTTGCAGGGGTTTCGCTTCTACAGGGAGCACAAGAGGTCTGCGGGGCCAAGGGGGAATGGAGTGAGCGAATTGAGCAGTAGAAGTGATTCTTTTAGGGTAGGATTTACTTCCTACAGTGTCGCTTAGTCTGCCCAAATCCTGTAGCCCAAACAGCAGACACAGAACGTCCATTTAGATAAACGTGGCTAAATGAGGTTCTATGTAGCCTCGGGGCAGACTTGGAATTCAGTGGTCATTCTCATTTTCTTTCTTCGCAGGCTAGCATACAAGGTGTCCCCACTTGCATAAAAGAGAGGCCCCGATCCAGATGCCCTAAGCCCTAAGCCCTAAACGAGGGAACAACCAGTCACTGTTGGAAACCTCCACTCGGTCAAGCTGCCAGATGCTGGAATCAGCAGCACGACCTTGCAACCCCAAATACCTCCAGCTACGTTTTATGTGTGAGGGTTTTAGGGTTTAGCATTTAGAGTTTAGAGTTATGCCTAGTAAATAGAAGGTAATTAGTACTGAACTGTAGATAACTGGGTTAGAGGGATAACTTGTGCTATAACTACTACACTGAGGGAAATTGATTGTCTGTTGAACTGTAGAGAACTGGGGCTACATGCAATGGGGATACCATGGTCCGCAACGTCGTAATGCAGCGTTTGATGATGTCGTCAGGTAGGGTATCTTACGTCCCTTTCCCTGGGTATGTGTGTATACATATTATATATATATATGTACACCCTTTTTAGGTTATAGTATTTGATAAGATAAGTTTCATCCATATGATAGATCATTCCCTGGATATCTTTCTTTTACAAGAAGAGAAGAATATTCTTTCTTGTACGGCCCAACTGTTTTAAATCAACCTTCTCTTGGAATAGCAAGCCTAGTTTCAGCCAGGGCGAGTGGAATCACAGGGGCCATATGGGGGTCGGTTCTGGTCATCACGGCTTGCCCTGGTTCGGACTAACCCTTGAAAGCTCTGAGCTTCCTTCACCCGACTAGCACCAAAATTCTTGACTTACCCAAACCTCAACCTCACTCAGACCCTAAGCCCTAATCCCCCCAGTGCTGAAGTGACAGCTTGTTCAACTGAGCTTTGGGCTGGGACAGATCAGCATATGGCCTAAACCCACAGGTCTCGTCTGAAACCCGAAGCCACCCAACGATGACAGCACCCAACCTGGACAAGACCAGACTCTTGAATTCTTTACACCCAAAAGTCCCCAAATCCCCTTAAATAGCTTCAACCCAAAGTGACTCAGTACCTAAGAAATCTTAACGCTAACCTCAAACTCCTAACCCTAAACGGCCTGAGCCGCACACCTTGCCGCGCTAAACCCCCATAGGGAGCCAAGCTCTTGAACTCCCCGAACCCTGTACAAATGATTACTATAATTATCATTACTATGACTACGATTACCATTATTACTATTAGTACTATTACTAGTATTACTAGAATAAGCATTATCCCCCCACATCCTTGACCAACGTAGAGCAAACTCTTGAGCTGACACAACTTGCCCCCCATGCAACTTTGTCCGCGCCGTCGTGCCATGCCGATCCGCGTTGAAGTTGCATTGATCCTTGCCTGTTTAGTGCTGAGGTTTCAGTTTAAGGTTCAGGGGTTGTAGGATTGAACAGTTGGGATGGAACGTTGGCATTCCTAGGGAGGTCGGTGTTTTGGGATTTGGGCTTCCTCAGTGCCTACCTTAAGGCTCTTCGGACTGTCCTGGGCTTTGTCTGCGGGGGAGGTTTGAGCTTCGGTGGCATAAGCTCGGGATTTTATTATCAAGTCCAAAAGCTTTGAATTATGGAATCCTACACCCCAAACACTCAGTGTTTGAAGTCTCTGGCTTTTCTTAGTTTACCCTGACCATGTTTGGATTCTGTCCGTGATTATTCTTAAGCTTAAGGGTTTATGCACATCTTGCAGTGATCCAGGGCTTCAGTCTGTAGAGTTTAGAGGCTGCGGGATCCGAACCAGAACTTCCCATTCGCACGCTTTGAAGGTTGCATGGAGCCCTTGGCCCATATAATATACTATAGAACCCCTATATAGTCCCTGTAATCCCAATCGTTTCCATTTTTCCTGTTTAGGCAAGTTGCGGCTTGGTGCTTATAGGGGGTCTTTTACGCAATGCCAAATCTGCAATGAATTATGAAGGCGTCAAGAGGACCTTGAAAAGTCTCGATAGCTTGGAAGATTGGTTATCCTCTAAGTGAAATCTCTTCAAGACTGTAGAGCTACGTTCTTGGGAAACCAATCTCGACCTAGACCCTGGTTTTCTGGCATGAGGCTTGCTTGTGGTCGCAATCTGGGCACAGTACTGCTTCGAGTTGTTTCCCGCCCGTTCTTTAGGTACTCAGAATGCCCTGGACATCGCACTAAAGGTTTGTCTTCTACCATACTTCGAGAAGTAGTCTATTTGAGGAGCATTCCCCAAATACAGAGAATGAACGCTTAGGGCGCTCAATATGTTCCTCCTTTTCACTCAGATTCAAGCTCAGGCTACGGATTACATCAATGAGTTGAGTCATTCCCACTTACAGCAGCCGTCCTGAAAGGTTCTATCCAGGGGCAATACCAGCTTCTATTATCCCCTTGTGGCAAAGTTTTACAGTAAGGGGGAATGACCTAACCATGGAGGCACTAGAAATAGCAGATCTCAGGATCCAGCTTCGACTAAGAACTCTGTCAGTCTATCACAAGGACTCGATGCCAATCATGGCGGGAGACGGCTATACGTACTCGAACATACTGCAAAGATGGCCCCACAAACCTGCGATTGTTGCTTGATCCTCCTCCCATGCTACGAAAGCTTAAGCCGTGTACGAGCCATGAACTCCAAAGCAATACCACTGCAACCCTCGATGACCCAAAGAAAAGTCCGTGAAATACAGGAAGTATCCTAGTGCAACTTAAGACATTTTCTTCACTTAAAAAGTGTGGAAGTCCCAGGCACTTGTGGACCCCATCGACCCTCGATAAAATCCTTGTAAACCCCCATGAATTCTCCAGAGGCCTGTATAACCCTAAACGGCACACCTTACGCCCTGCAAACAAAAGGATGAGCGGCAAAGCGGCCAAAGTGCCCGTCGAAATGGAATCATCCATCGAAGACCTTAGGCTGGCTTGGAAAGGTGTAGGTTTTGGAGGTTAGTCATAGTTGTATTCAGGTTAGACTGTATCGATCCCACCTGACCTCACCGCAAATGATGGCAAGTCTAGGACATGGTCCTAAGAATGGTTTCGTTCCAGGCTTGGAAATAAGGCCCGCGTGTTGCTACCTCGCTTCTTGCAATCCCACCGGGATAGGTAATTTTGTTCTGTGTTGGCGTAGGGGATCAACAAGTTGAGGGCTTACTGCTAAGTCTTGAATCTTGCATAAGACGAGAGGCTGGGTCAATAGTTGTTGGACGTGCCACCTTTGTCGCTGAACCAACCCACACTCCTCAAGCGAGAATGCAGTGTACACTAGTCAGCAAGCTTAGTGCTGCTCCAATTCATTCAAATGTAGACTTTGACAGTCAGGCTAGTTGCTGGCGAGCCTTTGGACCATTACTCAAGTGCGTTCCCATAAGATCCACTCCTAGCCACGACCCACGCCTAATATTACAAGTCCACCAAAAATACAAAAGTTTAATTGTTAAGGGGAATATGGTGTTTCTATTCCCGATCTCCCTGCGCAGGCTCCTGGCGCAAAATTTGCTGGGAACCTCGCCTGAGCTGGTTTGGAGCGAGTCGCTTGTGTTCTCAAAAGGGTCCAGGTACTTGTATAGCATACGCTAGGGGCACTCAGAGTTTCTTATGCAGGTTTTTTGGTGTGCGGGTACTTCTTACATGGATTGCGGACCTGTTGAAACAGGGCCCGTCGGGAGTTAAGACATGGTGCAAAGTAGATAGGCCTTGGGCTTACAAAGGGGTTCAGGTTTAGAGTCGGCGGTTCGTGAAGCGGGGGTTTGAGTTTGGTCCTGGGGTTTAGTCATTCGGGATGAATGATGTCGATTCATTAATTCGGGGGACGCAGGTACCGGGGACGGAGTGGTTGGAAGCGAGATACTCTACGCGTTGATCCGCATAGCTTCAATGTTGCAACGGGGCAGTTTGGAACTTGTTTAGATGAGCTTTCAGCTTCAACATAAAGACTGCAATGATTCGCGGGATGGCTCTGGAGGTTTTCATATTTTCTTTGTGTGTGTTGATGCGCGGGGAATGACACAAAACCCTACATACCCCTAAGCTTTTGGAATGTCCGGAGACCTCTGAACGCACTAAACTCCAAAGTCTGTTCCGTTAGAAGTTCTCGTTTGTCATGTCCTGCGTATGATAGGAAACTGGGGATACTACAGCCCCTCAAACTACTGTAGAAGTACACCCTTCGCTTCGCTATGATTCCATCAGGCCAAAGGCCCTAAACCTGACTCTCAGCCACCCAGTAATTCGAAGGTCTTACGCATGGGCCTCAAACATCCGCCCAGATCTGCTTCCAGGGTCCTAGCCATGAGCCCACAATTGGGCTTGTAGGCTCTGGTAGGGTATATAAGAGGTATAAAAGATCACGGGCCCATAGTTTGGACCCTAGAACATTCGTATAACGTCCATACAACCCCAATTGCCATGTTGTGTCCGTGCGCACTAGCCCTAAGCCCTAAACCATAAACCTTGAACCCTAAGCCCCAATCACTTGGGACCTTAGAAATCAACATCTTTCAGGTGTGGGTCTGGGCTCCCTGATCACGGAACAGGGTACGAGGCGGGAAGTGGGCAGGATCGCAATCTGGGGTACTTGGAGGGCCGTGTTACTTACAACCTTATGGTTTTTTGAGGTTTGGATGCGTGAGGTTGAGGAGTGGTAGTGTCTACGGGTTGAGGGCTCAGGGGGTTTAGGGTTTAGGCATCTGTGATTCAGGACTTTGAGGTGTAGATGGTTTGGGGTTTTGGGGTCTTGGTTGGACGGTCTGGGATGCGGAGACATCACACATAATTGTTTAATCCAATAATGAACCTCACTATCCCCACCAAATACGGCCATATTTTAGGCTAATAGCGCCTTGCCCCTACGAGTAAGTAGTATATGCACTCGTACGGTCTTCGCTCCCTAAAGTCTAGGCGGAGCATCAGGCTACGCTTAATTCCGAGGTTGGCCAAAAGAAGAAAAACATTCCAAATAGCTGAGAGCATCTTGCACGTATGCGAGGGTGGAGGGCAGTCTATGACAACCGTACATCTGGGAAGTTCCTGTGACTATTCCGAAGCAAGAATCATAGCAAGCCCGAAAAAAAAACGGCACTGGAGGATCCAGGTAGGGCTTCATGATCCCTAAACCGCAAAAAAGCATCTTCATGTATGTATATATATATATATACCGTTAGGATTTGGAGAGGTCTCAGAATTTGGCAGGACCCTGCGCTGCTTTGGGTGCTGGCTCAGGGCAAGTTGTACTTACAGGCTTAGGCGCAGTTATAAGTGCGGTCATGCGGTCCCCGTTGCCCAAAATAGCCTGGGCCCTGGTAATGGTATAGTACTTGAGGCGTAGTAAGCGGTGCGCGAATTTCCTCCATCGGCCGGTCGGTAGAGGAAATCTTGCACCATTAAAGCCCCCTATGCTGTACTCTCCCGGATTTGGTGTATTTTAGGCGGTGCAAAATTTATTCCATCAAATGTATCCGTAGGATAGCTTCTGGTATCACCTCACTTAGGGTACTTCTTACCCAACTTTTAAACATCCATGAGCTTCCAAGGAAAGGTTTCAACCTTCGTTTGGAAAGGTTCTGGATTTGCTAGGCAGGGTCTACGCCCAGGGGACGCAGTCTTTGTGGCGTTCCCTGAATATTCGCGGGGTATTATGCTAGGACAAAAAGACGGGCCATACTTGTGAGAGTGGGAAATATCCAGCAGAGAGGGGCAGGAGTCGGAATCATCTTGCTCAAACGCCTCTGTAGCAATCCCATTGCAAATCCTGTCCTTACCGCACTCAGAATCATCTCATATGATCATCGTTCACGGTCACAGGCAGCCAAGATATACACCCGCTGTAGGAGAACATAGTATAATTCGACTTGGTCTACATACAGTAACTGTCCCTTGAAAGGGGAACTCGGTATGATAAAGCTTGAGAGCAGGTCCTGTGGCGGACTGTCACTACATAAGGTTTGGTGTCTGATCATAACATACAAAGCGTCAACAACAACATAGCCAAGCAAACACACACACTGCAAAACTGCATGACGCCCCAAAAGCTGCTCTGCGTCGACTTCTGTCCTAGCTAAGGTTTCCATGTTGCCTTGAGGTAGGTTCAGTACACCCCGATCCCTACATCCCTCACCTCCAAACCTTAATTCCTAAAACTTAAACTCTAAACTTCTCAAAGCTTCGACCTCAATTCTCTATAAACCTTTGACACAAGCCCGATTAAAGCCGTCAGCCCCCAAACCGTAATCCGTAAACCTTTATGTTAGACCCCTAGCCTGTCAATCTCAGACCCTTCAAACCCGCGTAATAAATCCCTGTGAAATCCCATAAATCCCCATGAAGCCTTAAGCCCCAGACCTTATAAGCTGAAAGCCCGGGACCAGGTTAAACCTCTACCAGACCGTGGAACAGGCGGGCCTGAAGGATGGAGCCTTGTTCGTGAAACAGCGGATGCACGAAATCTTGCATACCTTTTGGGGCCTAGATGAGTTCTAGTCTGAAATTTTTAGAGGGGTTACACGGGGCAGTATTATGATGGTTATTAAGGCGGATGCTAGGAGTTTAGACTATAGCTCAGATAATTTGACAATAGTACGGCCCCAGATTCCTTGTGGAAATGGTACCGGGTGCCTGAAATAGGCTTCAAGATGATACTGGGAACTATCCGGGCTTCTATGTGAACGTTATGGGAACCTTGCAGCATACTGCATCGAGGTTTATGACAAGGTTTGTTCCTGGGGTAGGTTGAGGCCATTACGGAGTTACTGTAATTCAAGAAATCAAGGAATATGATTTGAATTGTGTCATTGTAAAGCCATATTCCTGCAGTGTGTGAAGCATGGGGTTTTGGAAGGCCTGGGCTTTAGGGGGTCTCTGTTTCTGTGAAGTATTGGTGCTCTTTTGTTGAGCATCCCTGTGATCAAGTCTGCGACGCTTTGGAATTTAGGAGCGCCCAAATGATTATTCTACTGTTGATGATGACGAAATAGTTCGTAGAGAGCCCCACGCATGTTTTTTTTTTTGTGAAGCCTACGCCGCATAAATCCTAAGCCCTAAAACCCTAAACCTGAAACCCTAGACTACTTGAGCGCCTAAAGCGTGATTAAGCAAGCCCCTCAGCCCGCACGGTTTAGGGTTTAAGATGTAGGGTTCAGCGTTGAGGCTTTAGAGTTTAGGGCTCAGGGTTATGGGTTCTGGGGGTAGACTTTAGGGTTTAGGCTTTATTCTGGGCTTAGGGTTTGGGTTTTCGGATTTGGGGTTAGATTTGGCTGGGAGCTTCTTAACTGAGGGGGCCCTTAAGGACCCTAGGTATGCAACGAGCATTGAGTCCCCTGTAAGGATTCTATCGGAGTACTTTTCATGAACGCATATTTCAGGTGATGTTCCTACCAGGGCTGGGAAAAGTATTTTGATGCTTCGCATAGCCCAGCTCTACAGCGAACAGATCATCCTGGAGGTAACTATTATCCCTCATGGTCAGTCCCTTCGCGCAACCCCAAACCGCTAAACCCTAAAACCCTATAGAACCAAGCTGAGGAGATGTGCTCGCGTACCTGGATGACGTTGGAAGACTTTCCTGTTTTCTGCGTCATTATCTTTGATAGAAGCCGTAGGCGAGGAATGAGAATATCAACCCCAGTCCGCAAATCTTCTCCATTGAACCCTGCAACACCATTCAAGGTGCAACCTCGCATCGGCCAAATTTTCCAGGAAACACTCTGGCGGTCACAAACGGTATTTAGTTGCGGTATGCAATATACACCTCAAATACACCTCCGAATGAGATCAGTAGTTATACAGAAAACTACTTAGGCCTCTACACTAGGCTAGAAAACAGGTGCATCCTGCATGGGTGTATATTCAAACCAGGGTGTCGGAGGATTATAAAGAAGACATTGGGTCACAGAGTGGTCTCAGGACCCACCAACTACCCTCGGCTCCATAGAGGGCAGTTGGGGGGTCTAGCCTACTAAGTGTAATCTATGTAAGCATGTCGGCATGCTCGGATCTTGAATTCATGAATCAGACTCCCTTCTCCCCAAAGTCCCGAGAGCCTTGCCACGTACATCATATCTGGACCCGACCAAGACCTTTTCTACTCTGAGCCTTGTTTACAGTCAGGTAGTGTTGTCCATTTTCATTTCCATTCCTTCATTCCTTGCTAACTCGAGGTGAGTAATTACAACCCTAGAGAGGTTTGGGTATTGCCCATGTATCACCTAAACTCTACAATCCGAACACCAAACCCCCGTACTCCCCAAGTCCGACATACCCCGATGCAAGCCTTATACAACTCTAGACTTACCTAAGGGTAGCAGGGAATGAAGATATGGAAAGCAAAATGGAAACAGTCATTTTCGTGTGATTATATAGGGGGTACTGTAAGGATGCATTCCTATGTGCCTTGCCAGAGGTAAATATGTATCTCTTCTTTAAATCCCAGTTCCATTTCATTTTCCA
>CAJNIZ010026557.1:90798-150165 GCA_905231905.1 Symbiodinium pilosum | reverse complement strand
GGCATGGCTGAGTGAACAGACTGTTAAGGAAGCTTTAAATCCTAGGCGCCTCTTTTCCTCATTTGCAAAAGTCCCTACTGCGTAGAATGCAGCGCATGTATTAAGCGAGTTATATGGTGAATGACAAGAAGATTGGATTCGAGCATTTCCTCTGAAATGTGCAGCAGGATTTCCAAGCGACGATTTACAATCAATGCATCTCGACTCTCTAGTCAGGTGCTGACCTGGGGCGATGCCGAATTTACGGGCGAAAGCATGCGTCCACCCAAAGACATGGGCAAGGCCGGGCGGCTGGAAGACTGGCTTCAGAAGCCAAATAGGGCCAATGAGGCCTTATATAATCCTTTTTAGCTACCTAAGCCTTGGGTGGGGTACCTTTGGAGGGTATGGTATTATGTTGCCTTATTGACTGCTTGAGTGTTTGTAGTCTTTGTGAATTAGAAGGTTTTAGGGTTTGGCTCAGGACTTGGGGAGTACAGGGTTTGGGGTTTGTAGGGGTTTTTGATTGAGGGATTGCAGGGTTTTGAGACTATGGGGATGAAAAGGATGTTGAGGTTGCTGCGTAAGAGGGCTGTAGGTTTCTGAAGCCTTTGCCATGTAGGACTGGGGTCTGGTCTCCAGTTTGTTCTTCGGCGTTTGTTGGGATTCCGGCAGAAGTTAGAGGTCTCAGGGTGTAGGAGCTAGTGCCGTGTAAACTTCCAAAGCCGCTCGATTTCGGAATGTGCCTTAAGACATACTAGGCGCCTTAGCATATTTTAGGTAATAGAAGCACCTTATGGAAGTCTTGGGTGATTCACGGGGCCTGGCATCGGATGCAACGATGAGGGTTTCGGGGTTTTGGGTTTAGGTTTTTAGGGTTTCAGGTTTCAGGTATGGGGCTTCACGGCTCCGAGCTTTAGATTAAGATCCTTAGGGATCTACTTGGAGGTGCCGTGTAAGTATAATGTGCACATGTAACCCAATTGTTCACCTTGTTAGGGGACTTGTGACTTGATGGCCTACTACTACAATGTACTGTATGTACGTTGTGATTGCCCTGAGGGGTTCGCTTGATCTTTGTTTAGAGTAAGGTGTGGGGGTTGAGATCTTACCAGGGTTTCCACTAGCACTAGCAGTCACCAGCACCTTCCCCTGTGGTTTATGGTTTAGGGTTTAGGGTGCTCCAGGAAGGCTTCCTAAGGATTAGGTGTCTTCAGAGAGAGTAAGACGAACTAAGGGGGAACAAGGCGGGGTTGCGTAGGTGGCAGGTGTAGCGGAATCCCTCTTCCTAGGACCAGGTTCAATGCAAGGGTTTAGGGCTTTGGGAGTATTAACCTTTCGAGCTTAGGTGCTTGTAGGTTCAATAGAAGGGTTTAGGTGTTGGGATGCAGAACTTTTACGTTTTGGGTTTAGGGCTTGTTGTTGCTTCAGATCTAGTGACAACTTGGCAACGAGGTGTGGACGAGGGGCTTATGAGCCGGGTTACCAAAACATGCCAAGGGGAGAAGTAACACTCTGCAGGGTATAGGGCTTTCGGTGTAGAGTAGCTCAACAGCGGTAGGTAGCTCAGCACACCCCGGAACTACGAGGCTCCGTAAGGTTACCTAGCACCCACTCCCACTGTCCGAGGGCGGGAACGCCTCATAGTACATATGAAATGTAGATAGGGGACAGCCCAAGCCATCACCAGGTAATATCGTAATCTTACAATCTCTTATGCTAGCTATTTATGCATACGCTAGCTAGTGTTTCGCAAGCATGCTTAGATCGAAGCTGCCTGTTGTAGGGTCTTGTCGAACCCTGCAAGAGTGGGCCCTCAAGAGAAATAAGACGACATACAATCCACACACCTCACACCCCTGCTAGGGGTTGGAAGGCTGGAGCCAGGACAGTGATACGCGTACACACCAACACCCAAAAGCAGTAAAACCTCACGCTCCAAACCCATTAAATACACCCTAGGCCCTAAAACCAAAGTAGCGGCCCGAACACCACACATTAAACAACCGTACCCCAAGGTTTCATGTAAGTAGTATTTATAGAGCCTTTGCAGGTAGTTTTGTATAGACGTAGAGCCCAAAGGTAGTCAATCCCCACATATGAGAATCTTCATCCAAACCAGTTTGTGGCGCAGGTCAAAGAGATTTTGCCCTCGGAAGGCGGGAAGCGTTTTGGTGGAGAACACTATTTAGGGTGTAGTGCCTAGGGGTTTCGCGGAGGTTTGTACTGAAATTGCTCCAAGGGTCCAGGTGCCCAAATACATTTAGATATGAGGTATCAGTAGATGGACCTCTGGCAAGGCCTAATTGAGGTTTTGAAGTCCAGGGTACTAGGGGTCATCAAGGAGTTGGCCTTGGACTTTGGCGTTGAGGGTTTAGGATTTGGGGTTTAGAGTTTTGGTCTTAGGTTTCCTTTTCGTGCTTGGGGCTAATATGGGTGGGTACAGGGTTCAGAGTGTTTGTGGGGTTTACCTGTAGAAACTTCGAGTTTTGGGCCGACATGTCTATGCTTTAGAGTGCATGTGTATGCTACGATTCTGCTTTGCATTTAGACGCAAGTTGCCTGCATGAGCCCGACAAACAAAGAAATTGAATGTGAACCTGTCTAAAGTATGTTGTGAGAGCGAATTGTTTTGTGATGCCAGCATGGAATGACAAGACTTGTTGGGCCTCACGTGAAGTGGTGCGCGTAGGCCCCTAAGAAATCCATCTAGCTTGCAAAAATTTTTGGAACCCAAGCCCGAAGCACTGAACCATGGAGCTTAAGAATTCTAGGTCCCACCTGGGCCTCCGAGGTAGGTCCTTTTTCCTAGCCTTTGAGCCTTAAATGTTGGGCCCGAAGCCCTAGTAATCCTAAGCTAAACTCACCGCACGCTCTGGACCTTCATATGACCCTCAAACCCTTCCTGGACATCCCCGTTCACAATAAATGTGGTACACAGTTGTAGGAGGACAAAGTTGGTCACGTTCAAAGTACACCTTACCTTGGGAGCCCTCTTTGATGTAAACGTTCAGCCAACTTCTGGTCGTCCAGGACGGGACTGAGCTTGCCGCATTGCTGTCTCTGTGTGCGAGCGCTTCAGCCTTGTGTGCCATACCATCGTTTTCCCAAACAAGCAGGGAAGCCCATGAAGAGCCCCACGAAGAATGAGTACTTCATGCGAAGCACCCTCCAAACCCTAGACTCTTGATCTCAAGCCCTCAACCTGATATCCTAAGCCCTACAACCGCCATAAATCCTAGATACTAAGCCCTAACCCCCACAAGCCCCAACCCCTAACCTGGTAAAAAAAAATCTCCTTTAAGGGAACCTTCTAAGGGTCCTTATAAGTCCCGCGCTAATGCTTTTCCATTGCTTGAAGGGGCTTTTGCGGCCATCCTGGTGGACGGAAGTGCCGCTGCCTCGGAGCTCGGAAAAGCAGCAGAGTAGTAAGGGCAGTTTACGGTTTAGGGTTACGAGTTTTTGGGTGTAGGCTTGGGGATCTATACGGTTTTAGGGTTTGAGGGGGTTTTGGGTTTGGGTGGAAATCTTGCACTCCCTGAAGCCCCTAAACTACTGTGCGTTTCCGGGGTTTTGGGGAAGCCCTTGCTTGTAAGCTGTGCTCATGGCTATCAGGTTGTCGCCTGGGGTGACGAGGACTATGGAGGAGATTGCTCCGATGTACAGGCCCGCGGGTTTGGGTTTAGGACCTTTGGTTTGGAGTGGTTTTTAGGGGGCAAGGTGTTATGCAGGGGTTATGCGGGACATGCAGATATGCAGGGATCTAGGTTTTCTGCCAGGGACGTAGGTCTAGGGCTTCAGGACTTAAGAGCCCGAAATTCCCAACCCTAAATCCTAAATCGTAGAACCTAAAACGGTTAGCCTCTCCACGGCTAACGTTTTCAGGATTTGAGGGTCTAGGCCTTATGGAGCCAAGGAGCCTATACCCCACTACAGGCAACACTAAGCGGACTGAACCCTTCTGACTACAGTATGTGATAACATTTGTAGACTTTCAACCTGGAAGTAGGCGATATTTTGTAGACTTTCCAAGGGCCACACGGTTTAGGGTTTAGGTGGTTTCTCTTGGAGTGGTATATTGTAAATCCTTTCATCACAAACCATAAGAAACCAAAGAATAATTACATACGAGCCCCAAAATTCCCTGAATCCTGCCAGGCTCGCGGCGTGAATACTTTCCAGTGGTATTCCCTCTTGAATCCTTAAATGACAGTAGTACAGCATACCCAACCCCAGTCTTAGAGAATTGGCCCCCAATATAACCCTAATGTATCCCATTCTAGTAGTTTCCATTTTATTTTCCATTATCCCAATATAACCCCAATATAACCCAATATCCCCAAATAAAAATGTTAAGCCCTAAACTGGCCGCTAAACCTAGGATCCTGAAATGGCTCTTCCTTCAGGCACGGCTGACTAACGTGCAAAGTCTGCAGACCAACGGCCATGCCTTTGCCGCAATACGCGGCGACGGCAGAGAAGCTTGGGCCTGCATACGGTGGGATATCAAAATCTTGCATGACACTAAGTACCCTACACCTTGAGCTCATGGAATTCTGGTGTACAAAGGTCATGCAGACTTTTCGTATCAACGGTAGTTTAATGGTTGGAGTTTACAGTCTGGAGTTGGTGGTTCAGAGTTTGGACTTCAAGGTTTGGGGTTTAGAGCCTAGAGATGTTGTGTTTGGTGTTTGTGGAACCCGACCAGGGTCTAAACTCTGTAGCCTAAATCCTGAATCCAAATCCCAAAGCGTTAGATAGAAGGTGGGATGCACGCCTTTTACGGCGTGCCTCGCATGTACTCTGATATCATACACAGTTTTGTGGGTTTAAGATTTTGGGTTACAGACCCCCGGCTTCAGTGAGACCTCTCCCTCATTTGAAAGCTTACCGTAGAAGTCAGCAAGCTGGAGCATCAGTTGCCCCCTGCACAAGACCCGAAAAGGAACAGAATCTCTACTGAGGTAACCCCAATACCCCCAGTCCCATGCCGTAAATCCTGAACGCTGAACCTTACATGTCCTATAATTTAAACTCCTTAAGGGGGGCTAGGAAGGGATTATATACGGGGCTATTATAGTGGATATGAAGGGGATACTAGGAGCTTAGTTTATAGCTCATATCAGCTCCAAACCTTTCAGCAGAAGCTTGCCGCTTTATCCTAAGCACAAGATCTGAGGGCGGATGGGGCGAAATCTTGCACCAGCTTTTACACCCTATACATCAGGAATTGCAGTATCATGGGGGTTCGGTTCCTAAGTGGTGCAAGACTCCCTGCATCCACGGCAGTGTTTCATGGCAAACGTGTACCTAAAACCCAGTATATCCCGCCCAACCCTACATAAGATGCATGTGATCCCACTAAAGCCTACAGAATCCTCTTTCTAATTGTTCCAGATGCAAACCCCTTGGTTAGGGGTATTGCCCAACAGTCTTGACCTGAAACCCTAAACCCCCTAATCCTAAGCCCATCCCAGGCTCCAACCACCGTAGCATTTTGTAATAGTAATGATCACAGTAGTAAAAAGGATAGTGATAATAGAGATAAAAGCAATAATGGTAATCAGAAGAGGAAGAATGGTAGTAAGAAGAATAGGAAAACACAAGGCTATCTAGCTCAGAGCTGAGGTGGTCACCTGGGGGGACGTTGACTTTGGGGGCGATAGCGACTACATCCAGGATTCCATGTGGCAGGGTTCGGGCTTACCCTTGACCCCAAATACCTACAGGTTTATGGGTCATACCTGCTACTTAGGGGGTAGCTCCTACGAAGTTCTAGGGAAGTGAGGCCACAGGTAGAAGGTTTGTTTTGGTTTTGGGCTTAGAGTTGCGTATTTAGGGTTAGGGGCATGGAGGCTTGATAGGTTCTAGAGAGCTGGTAGACTTTGGCGGTACAGTTTATGGCTCAATTGGCTCACGGTGCTTATTGGTTTACATTGCGCTTAGAGTTCGCACGCTGAATTTGGAAGGTGCAGAATCTCTGTGAAAAAATAATAGAACCCGAACGCGACACATTCTAGCCTCTGTAGAAACACAGAGATCCTCAGGGTGCCCTACAATGCAGCAGACCCATTTGGTGCATAAACTCATCTTACCAAGGGAACACTTCGCATGGATATATAGGTGCTAGTGAAAGCCAGTCCTCTGGTTGAAGTAAGGTGGGGGCCAAACAAATGACCACTTCTGTGGGGCTAGATTCCTTGTAGACCTACATAATTTCAGTGTAGGGTAGCTCAACATGGTTATAGTATTTCTTTTTAGGGCCCTCTACTACTCACATGAGTCGATTGATGAGCTTTTCATAGGGGAACGTGGAAAGGGACTACGTGGCTTTCTTCTCGATGGGCTTGCACACAGACTTGTAAGCGTTGTAAAACGTATTAGGAGGCTTATGTTAGGGTTGTCTCGAAACCATAGTTCCTTTTCGACTACCCCAAGCCCTGTACCCTAAGCCCTAAACCCCAAACTCTAAACACTAGGTTCAATATTCTATTCGCAACCCAAGATGAAACGACACACTTCAAACAACCTGCCATATGAAAGAGGTTACCGTATCGGGAAGGGGCTCGGAGTCAAAGGCTTAGGACTGAGGGTTCTTGACCTTCCTAAACTAATAGCTAGCTAGGTCATTGTCGAGACTTTGGTTGCAAGTTCTGGGTGCTACTCCCACGAATATCCAACATGGAACATGAACACAGTTTCAAATGCACCCCAATGTGGAACACGAGAATCAAAAACACAATATTCGGATGGTAGTAAGGATCATAGTAATGGTGGTAATAACCACCATGAACAGTAGCAATGCTAGCAACGTTGTTGACAATGACCCTCTTTTGCAGCCACGTGATTTGTAGCTGGCCTCTACCGACTTTTGTGCTGCCGGCTTTGGTTGCTTGAAGACGCCTAAGCGCAAAGGTTCAGTATTTGCGAGTTGTGGGTATGCGTATAAAATGTATGTGTGAGCATACGGTACATGGGTTTAGGGCTTTTGTGTGACATGAGTGATGACAGATATGGGTTCTGGGTCTTTGGGTTCAGAACACATCGCTTAAGGGTTTATGGGTGTAGGGCCTACGTGTTAGTCTATTGGCTTTGTGCTTATGGGTTTCATTTCTAGAGCTTCAAAGCTGGGAGGTCACTCTTGCGGGGGTCCCCGCAAGTTTGTTTTCTTTTTATATTGAGGTCCTCAATTGCGGAACCACCGCATAGATTTCCGGCGCCGTTTCAGTGTTGTCGCTGCGGGAGCGTAACCACAACCTTGACAGCTTGAAAAACGGCTTGCGGATCAAATCCCAGCCAACAGGACAGCCTACATGACGTTCAGCAGATCCACGCCGCCACTGAGCTGACTGGCAATGGGCAGGGCAAACATCCGTAGGGCTGAGGACTTTGGGTTCGTGGCTTTGCCTTAAGCCCCTCGGAATACGGGCTCACATTTTTGGACTTCACAAAAAGCCGTAGAACGGGCTCAATGGAATCTCCCACCGCATGAAACATGTATTAATGTTGGTATGGTTGATAGAAACCTATGTATGAGATGTAAAAGGGCATAAGGGCAACTCCAGAGGATTGCACTGTAAATGAATTTCGAGGAAAAAGGGAGAGATTCAATGGCAATTCCAGTTACGTGTTAGTTCATAAGGATGAGGTTAATCATATGGCTTCTGCAGTAGATTTGCACTTCGCATAAACAAAAGGTCGCCATAAGACGATTCAACATGTGAGTCTAGTTAGTAAAAATACGAAGAACATCTGCTTGTGTTCACCGAAAGCTTGGGCCCTTATTCCGACGCACTCTGAACTCCTAGACTCCTAACCCTCGGCTTCAGGAACTCGGCCTGATTTTTGAGCATGCTTGGCCCCACACTCTGAGACAAGTACCCTCCCCCAAATCACGGAACCACATAGAGCATCCTTTTGACAGGACAAGCGTCTTTCTATTCTTCGCCATTTTCGAATCCCGTTTAATGCGCCTCCTCACGACAACACCCCCCAACCCCACACGTTTACAAACGTAACATTTCCTCATTTGTCGTGTAGTACTATAGGTTTGGTTTATGTTTAGGGAGGTTCTGCAAAAGAAGGGGGGGATTGCTCCACTCTGCCATGTAAAGTCCCGAGGATCTAAAGCCCGGAAGCACCCTGATGACCCCTTTTGGAGAATCATTGTTGGAGGGTCCGGGGCAAATACTGGTAGGCCAAATGATGGGGGCTAACCTACGGCATCATTTGGCTTATAGAGGTACGGCGTACTTGCTCAAACCTTGCATCGTAAGCCCCAAAACTCTAAGCCCTATAGGCCGCCTAGGCCCATCCTAGCCCGACGCCTGCCTTCTAAGCGGAAGACATTCAGTTCTAGGATCCTATAGCCCGCATCGCTAAAGCTGAAGGTTTTTCAGGTCTGAGGTAAGCCGTAAAAACTTTCCCCCACTCTCAAACATGCCTTGAATCATATTAGGATCTTTCCGTGTAGTTTTGGAGAGGGTATATTTCTGAAGTCAAGGGTTTCGGAAGTGCCTGGATAAGCATTTCCTCCCAATCTGAGACTGGCAGCAACCGCAGCGGGGGCTTTGCAGCAATCCGCAGCGATGGCTGCGGAGTGCCTCGGCTGTCCACTGTTCGAGTTCCGAGTTCAAGTTTTTTGGGGATCATGTTATAAGGGAGTTTGGAAGGTAAAGGCTTTAAAGGCTTCAGGGATTTGGGATTAAGATTCCGAGTTTGGGGCTCGTGTTTCCGAGGGTAGGGTTCCACTGTTCAACTGTCAGGGTTACGGGTTGGGGGATTAGGCTTTACCTGCGTAACCAGCGAACCAAAATGGAAGACTTTCTCTTGAGCAACAACCTATGGTAGATTGAGGCTTTGCCTGTGACGTGGCTGTTTTTGGTATCACCATGCTGTTCCCTCTTCTTGTTTGAATTACGCAGGTAGGGTTTAGCGGTTCAGGTGTTTGGAGTACGTCTGGGGATTAGGGTTAATGGTTCAAGGTTTAGAGCGCGAGGTGTCCAAACTGTTGGCAGCTAGATCCACTTTGAACTTCGGTATCTTCCGAGCGATCTTGTCAAGACGGTCCTTAGCCTTGGAATCCCCTATTTCCAGCAACTTGGGCACTCTGCGGTGGGAATGGGGTTGGCCCGCGGTAGCGCAGAAACCAATACAGTTCCCATTAATTTCCTTTTACACCTACGTTAACTTACCGGTGCTTTCAGTAGGATATAGGGGAGAATAACCCCTATATGGCTGTTTCCAAAAAAGGCGCGTCAGGAATTAATGAAAGGGCGCATGTTTGACCCCTCCGATACATACCCCGATACATAGCCCCACAAGGTCCCTGTCGTCAAGAGCCCAGCACTACGAAACATGCCCCTGAAACATCTCCCAATACAAGCATGCTTTTTTGACCACGGTTTAGTCCGGAAACACCCATATCAGCCCTGTGTATTACAATCGCTGATTCCCTAGCATCATAACTCATATATATATATGTATATATAGCAATTTAATAACTTCCATGTTTTTCCTACTGTCCCCATATGACGCTAATACATTCCCTTCTTCCCAGACTAAAGCACCAGCAAGATTGAGCAACCTGGATCTGGAGCACCCTAATTCACGTGGTTTAGGGATTAGGGCTTTGCCCCTTTTGTTTTTGGACACTTTTGAAGTAGTCTTGCTCTCTTTTTTGTCATCAGCAAAATTGCCTTCTAGGATTTCAGGTTTCCACTCGGAGTATGTGTTATTAGGGGCTAAGAAGTAGGGAGAAGCGATTATGATTTCCGTCAATCCTTTGGGCAGGGTACTTTGGAGCTAGGTTGGCATACTATGAAATACAGAGCTGCTAGAACTATCTGGTTCTGACGTGAGTTTTAGTCATATGCTTATAGGCCCACCTTAGGAGTCTGCCTAATCACACTGCCCCCTGAAGGGGGGTGGTCAGCTCTAGATGGCGCCGCTCCTGTGCAGAGGGTTTGAAGACAAGCGGCACAGCTTTTCAAGAACGTTTAACAACTTATTTGCAGATTTCTGCTGAATCCATTTTACCGCTTGACTGCCTACCTGAACCCAATATCGATTCACAATGATCATCTCTAACGATCCAACAGGGTCCAAGTAGCCAATATTGCGTACTCGGGATTTGGGTAGTAGGAGCTGTAGTGCAGGGCCTGGGGAAACGCACAAATATTGAGGGCCCGGATCGTGAAGCCTATTCTTCCTCAGCCCAGGAATGATGGTTGACGCCTGACCCCTTTCTTCCAGGGGTTGCCAGCCCTCATGTGAGCCTTAAGGCTCTTCCCTGACAGGTCATCTGGGGCGGACGCTACTACAGCGGACGCCCCGAAATCGATGCTGGCGGACCGGGAGAATACGACATGTTAGCAAAGGCCTTGGCTACAGGTTTGTACATGACATCTGGCGGATACTAGAAATCACGAATGGCCCGACGTACGAAGTACTGTATACCTCAGAATTAATGGATTTTCGTATACTAAGGTCATGCAGAAGCTTTAGTATCAACAGCTCTAGCGCCTGGGTTTCAACATTGACACAAGCTTTGCGGTTTAGGCTTTAGGGCTGCTCGGCTTTTCAAGTTGCGGGCTTCTTGCTGAGGATGTTCGTATTTTGGGGCACCTCATGCGGAATCTGTTTTTAGCCTTACCCGCTTTGTGAACTAACTATCACAACAAAAACACCACTGAAAAGGACATGCAGGAGTTCATAGAACCGTCTTCACGAGAGTGGAAAAGGGCCCATGCTACTGCCCTAAAACTGTGAAGATGGTCCTACACGAGGCACTCTTGCCTCAAGACCAAGAAAATTCAAGGATCCGGGACCACCTCTGTAATTTAAATGTGGATGTGACGCTTAGCGGTTTAGCGTATACAGAACTGCAAGCTATTTGGTGAGTGTTGTTTTTTGGGGTGGACTCCCTTGTGCTCAATTGGATTGTGGCTTATGAATTGCGTAAGAAAAAGATTTGCGAAAGCCTCAAACTGCCTATGTCGACTGTATCATAATCATACGAATCATATGATACTAAGGGGGTCCAGGTGGCTACCTTTGGCTTTGGTAAAGGTCGTTCTTAGCTGCATTCGTGGTGGGCCTTTGCTGTTTGACTTCCATCATGCCGGGTAAGGTGAGCTTTATGCAACCATGTCCGAAGACCCTTTCACAACGACCAAGCTCTGGAGCAGGCCTCGAAGAGGGGTGTAGTTTATTGGTGGTTTATTCAAGTAAGGATATTTACAACCCAAATGAGCATACAGTCTTACTCCATAATGTGGATAGTGTACTACCCCTCAGTGAAAGCACGACTCAAAACGAAGCAGGTGGGGGGCATGCTTTGACGTTTGTCATCCTAAACCCTAAACTAAACCGTGTCAATATGATCGGAGAGCTGTGCCAACGTGTCCTCAACATTCCTCAGCTCTGGGATTTCTGATTTCCTAAGCTAGGGTTTTTATCTGAGTTACCATGATACAATGATACTGGTACACAGTAGACTGTATGATTGCTCTGTTATGGTAACTCAGCTTCTCTGTAACAGCAGACCACGCAAAGTGGAATACCATCTCAAATTACAGGGCCCAAACTTGGTGTCGTTTGCAGGCGTAGAGGCCCAAGGTCAAGGCCCGCAAATATGAAATCTGTGGAAGGTAGATTTGGGTAAGCCCAAAGCCTTTCAATGTGGCCACGACAGCCACACAAAAGCGCTACAGACGTATGATCCGCTCCTTAACCGGAAGAAGGTTGCCTCAAATGTGAAAAAACACACCTTTACAACTTTTCGGCCAAGCAGTCTGTTTAGATTTGAGGGCTTGGGTTTCAGGGTTGAGGGTTTGGGGTTCTGTGCAGCCTTTTCCCCACACTCTCAACCGGCCAACGACGCCAAAAGCTGAGGCCACTCTCGGCAACCTCTGCGCAATGCGCCCAGATGGCTCCATCATCACTTGGGGAGGCGTGCCCCAAATTTTCATGCCTGAGGGCTCTACTAGAATGGCTTCCAGTTTAGGGTCTAGGGCTGAGGGTTTATAAGGGATAGTGACTTACATGGACAAGACGTGCAAAACAAGATGCAAAACTGGCGTTCTGCGAGGGCGATCTTGTTATACAATGGGATGATGTAATGTAGGCTAACCTGAAGAATTACCCATACCATCTTGAGGTCCAATTCAGGTACCCTTACCCTAAAACCCGAAGCCCTAGACTTTAAACTCTAGGTTTGCCCTAAGTCCATAACCATGAGAATACAAAGGTTCTCAGACAACAACATGTGTTGCGTTCAGGCTCCTACAGTAGTCAGGTTACAGGGACGGCCTATACTCTATCATTGTCATCAGCATCGCTAACACCTAGTGTTTCGTGGTATTCCTACCCAGGGTTCATGACTATGGTTGCTTATAGTAGGGTTACAAAGCACGCCAAGTGAGATTAAAACTACAGTGCTCCCACTCAAAACCCTACCTGAAGGCTCCAGTTGCCGACGCAAGTGTGCAGGGCTCTTGTTTCTTTCAGCGCAGGTCCTTTTGGAGTACTGCGGAGGCCTGACCCAACAGCAATATCTTTCCTAGCAATCTTACAGTATGATATGCCCCGAATCTGTATTCGAATTGCTTCAGTCCCTGCAGTACCGGAAAATTGGAAACACACCAACTGATTGTCAGGACCTCCGCCCCCCCCATGAGAAAGATTCCGTACAATCTTAGTAGCTGGCTGCTTGATCTTGCTGGGATGGTCGTGCATGAAGATGTGCAATTCGGGGGATGTGGTGTTTCGTACAAAGAAGAAGGCGCCCTCCCTTTAGCAAAGCAGTCAGGTGGTGGTGGGAGAAATCCTCTACCACCGAAGACCACTAAACTATGTTGTTTTTTTCTAGGATTTAGCGCACTTGCGGTGCTTCAGGATTGCCTCCATCACCACTAGGATGTTCCAAGGACGGTATTTCATCCGTAAATAAGCCCTCAACCCTAAAGAAAACTTCGTGTTATCAGCACTAGACCCCAAACCCTAAACGCCTCATCACGATTTTTGTGTGAAGGCTTTCGATTTGGCGGCATAAGCTGCGGTGTCCAGGCACACGACGGTGCTTTCAGGACGTGAAGTTCAGGCTTCAAGGCTTATGCTTTTGGCTTGGGGGGGTGGGGTTGGGGCGTAGGGCTTGGGGTTTAGGCTTTTGGGTTTAGGCTCTGGGGCTTAGAGCTTGATTAGGGTTTGGAGGCGTAGGGCCAGGGTTTGCTGTGATGTCTGGTTGTAGAGCTGTCCTCTCCTGAAGCGCTCGTTTTGCTGTGCTCCTATTTAGCGGCTACATGCGGCTATGAATATGATTTTAGCCCGGGTTGCAGATAAAGTAGAATTTCAGGGTGAGTTTGGGGTACGGGTAAGATGGAGCTCAAATTTCAGGTTGAAAGCTTACTGCTTAGGGCTGATTGGCACGCAACCCAAGAAGTAATTTTGTGATAGCAGGTCGTGACCATGACCCCTCAAAACTAGCTGTAGTTACAGATTTCAGACCCAACTGTGAGGTTCAGGGTGATGATGCCCGCAATGGAACCTGTATACTTCTAAGCCAAGTATAGCCATGTTTGGGGACTGAGGGTTTAACTTATACTTGCGCAGTAACGTTGCAATTTGGTAGAAAATTAGCACCCACATATTAAATCCCTAAACTCGCTAAACCCCAGAATCCTTTAAACCCCAAACTCTACACCCCCAAACCCCAAACATAGAAAAAAACACACACACACACACAACTGAATCTCCAAGTAGGCCCAGAATCGTAATCCCTCCAAGACCTCTGACCCTGAACCCCAACACTCGGAATCGAACCTCCACGTAGACCAAACACTCTAACCGCCCGCAAAGCCTGGCGACAGGCACAGCTCAAAAATGTCCGCCAGATACAGGCCTTCACTAGGGTCTAGGGTTCGGCTTCAGGTTTGGTAGGCTCAGGGTTTAGGATTCAGGGTTTACTTCGGATTTAGGGCTTAGCGCTCAGAGTTTAGGGTCTAGGGCTTAGGCAAGTTAACCCCAATGGTCCAACCTAGATAATGATCATATACTGCGTCCCCAAACCAAATAACGACTACTAGTATAAGCACCCTCCAAGGAGTAAGATGCTTATATACAGGGCCCTTAGAGTTTAGGGCTCAGGGTTTCGGGTTCAGAGTTGAGGGTTTGGGGTCAAGTTACGATAAGCTGGGGTTTAGGGTCTAGGGCGGGTGTTCGGCTGCGCGCATTTTGTTCTAAGCTGAATCATTTCAGATGTTAACCCCTGGCAGACGCGTAGCAACTTCCCAACAGTTAGGGGTACTTGGGGGGGGTCCCTATTGAGGATTTTAGTAGTTGGGGGTCTGTATTGGTGTCCCTCCATTCATTGTGAATGCTAACCATCATTTAGAAAATCTCCAAGCCCTATTCCATTTGTTCATGCAGGGCATCTCTGTTGTGGATCAACCCCTAAAATGAGACGGTTTAGGCTGCACCACTCCCATTGAAGGGTTCGGGTTATTAAAACCCTGTTATGTTTCGTTTGGGGTGAACCCCTAAAAGCTCTCAACCTCGAAGCGTATAAAATTATCTGTCAATGTAGGGCCGCCCTTGCGCATCCCTGTGTTCCAGGCTATGTATGGCATATGGGTCCAAGTACACAAATATGAGGGTTTCAGGTGCCACATACCGTCCAGATTTTGGTATTATGTCGGACCTACAATCCACATACATGGTACGGACTGTATACGCCCCAGAAGCCAGACGGGCAGTGGCGTCTTTCCCTGGGTATGCAAGATTCATGGGGTTCATGGGGTTCTTAGAGCTTCTAAGGTTTCAGGCTTACGTTGCAGCACTCAGAACTGCCTTGCGATTTGTATGGAAGTTGTGGGGTTTGGATGCCAAGGTCGGGGATCCTGTAGCAAAGGTCCGTCAATGTGGCTGGAGGGTCTGTAGCCTTGGAGTAGGCTGTACCCAGTAGTGTAGCTTTTGTAGAAGGATGTGGTCTCTCTCCGGGGGGCTGTGGTGCGTCCTTCGGGTGCGAAACTGTCAAGCTATCAGTATCTTATGACCTGCTACAAGGTCCCGACTAGTTGCAAGTATTAGTCTGTGATATACCAGCCTCCAAGGTTGCTTCTCTGTCTGAGGATTTGGCTGGTGTTCAGATGGGGGGTCTGCGCCCATGAATGCTAGTCCTCATCCTCGACTGGATCCCGGGAACCACAACCCCACACCCTAAACCGCCCTAAATCCTGGGCACGACTGAGCTGCCGGCTCTGTCAAGCCGGGAAGAAGGGCAGACTTCGGGTTCATCATGATATGAGAGTGAATGGAGGGACGCAAAGTAGACCCGAATGTATTACAAGCCTCGTTGCAAGGATTCCCACAAACAGGGGAGCCCAATTTTTTCTAGAACACTCACATATGTAATTGCAATAGCTAAGGATTCCCACAAACAGGGGAGTCCAAATTTTTCTAGAACACTCACATATGTAATTGCAATAGCTTGCAGGAACTCCAAGAAGAATTTGCACTATGACCTGTATCTTTTTTATGTGCAAACCAATTTATTGGGTGTCCGCTTCTCATAAATAGAAGCGCTACCCCTCTAATCGAGCGCGCTCCGAACCAGCTGCCTGTAGACTACCATGTCTATTATTTACAAGGTATCCATGCAGGAAACACTTTATTTCACTCATCGTTACACACCAAGCCTGAGCTAGAAGTCTGCATACATGCCAATCAGGCTTTCAAACAAATCATTAAGCAACTTCTACATTTTCGGGTGTAGGGCCTTGGGTTTTCCCAGGGTTTGGGGCTTAGTGTAGATCCGTGTGGGGTGGTCTAGCTGTTGATTGTTTAAAGGGTTGTATATAGTATACCACCCAAAAAAGAACTATATATGAGCCCTAGGCAATGCCCTGAATTCCTGAACCCTTCACCCAGAGGTTACCGTCAAGCTGGGTTGCTGCAAAGGCACCCAAGTTAAGTTACCGCGATCAGGGAACCCTGTTTGTTGTTGTTGTATCTGAAGTCAAAATCCTTAAAAGTAACCGAGTTAATGTTTTGGATCGTGTGACTAGACCCTTATTGTGCTCCCACGACCGACTTGTGATGCAGATTTCCATTTGCGGGCTCTTCGCCGCCATCCTCGCAGATGGCTCCATAGCCACCTGGGTCGCGTTTGCGGGTTATGGGGGTTGAGTGTTTAGGGGTTTAGTGCTTGCAGTTAAGGGTGTAGCTGGAAAAGGCTCCTATGCGGTCCTTGTTTAGGTTGTATTTCTATACCTACGTACTTCCAAAACCTAGCCAGCCCCAAAACGAGCTACATGGAAGCCCTTGGGTAGGAATGAGGGTACATTTTTAGGGCTCTTTGGCAATGCTCAACGTTTGCAAGTCGAACTCCTCCAATGCAAGCCCCGAATTCGGGAACGGAAAGCCCATTCTTCCTCTACCCTAGGGTTTAGGGTTTAGCGCTCAGGGGCCCAAATGATATTGGGATGTATAAAATCATGGAGAATCGAGATGAATAATGGAATGGAAGCTGGCCTTTATCTATGGCTGATAGGGAATCATTCTACCCTAGACCAACAATCAGTTCTAGATTACTGGTACAATTCTGATACTTTACGTTCTCCAAATAAACTTCAAGATGAAATGGGTAACTGTTTAGGCACCTGAAATTGAACTCTTTTCTCTGAGGGCGCAAGTACTCCGAATTTTGGATTCAAATCCCACATGCGGCTTTGGGGTATGTAAATCCTTCGTCTTTGGCTATGCGGACGCAGAACGCTCCGTCTTTCCTTTCAGAGTTTGTATGTCGTCTGTAGAACGTGCTGTGGTGCCGCCAGATGCTCTGGGATCAGAGGCATGGTATAGGGTTTAGGGCATACTCATTGTTATCATCACTAATATGATTAGTAGTAATTTCAAGTACTCGTATTGTTTTTGTTTAGTAGGGTTATCACTAGGATTATTCATATTGATTTGTTATTTCTGCTGCTTTGCATCTAATTAGAGGAGCGAAGCTGACCGATTGTTTGAGTGTCCTCGGATGGCCTGAAACCTAGGACTTCCCAAACCTTAGAAGTATCGAATTGACGCTTGCTTGTCAGTCTGGTTTGGGAGGATTGGAGGTCCTAAGCCCGCCCCCCCAAAGTAACCCTATACACCTCCATCTAAACCCCTAGCTCCTTTAGAGGAAACCCCCTAGTCAAGCGATTTTGTCTTTGCTGGAGTGCCTGGTTTGAAAGGTCGTCTGGGGCGCTCCGGTACCCGAAGATGTCTGTTAGGCACGGCTCACTTCGGGATCATATGCTCATAAGCGTAAGTATCCCTTGGGATCCCGTGGTCCCAGCTTTTTGAGAAACTACCGAATCATAGCACCATTTTATAGATCACGTAGGATAAGGGGTGGGGGGCATGTATTGCTAAGGGGAAGGGGGAAGGCCTAAGCTTTAGGCCGGGAGGGAGTGTAGAGGTCATTGGGCTGAGTTTTGGGGGTCTTGGGAATTCCGGCAATTCAGATTCAGGTTCATTGGCTTTCTGGGAGTTCACAAGGCCATGAGCCCTTCTTTTGGTTCGTGGGAAGTATACAGATACGGTTTACATGTGCTGCACAGGTTTACATGCTTTGCTGCTTTTCGGCAATCTTTCTATGGGACTCAAGGGCGATACAAGGGGACCCTGTCAGGTTGGTTTCAGAGACATGCTCTGGCCTTTCATGGGTTCACGTTCCAACCCCCCATCCTGACTTCTTTAGGTTCCGTCTTGATTAGCGTTACTGTCAGCCTTCAGGGGTAATTAAGGCCACGTACGGGGGAACCTAGGGAGGGCACTAAACATCTTCAGGTTCTCAAAGAACTGTGCACTGTGAACCCCCTCGTGTTCCAAGTGTAGGGAGCTTGTGAAATTGTCCAACCCGCATCATGGTTGGCCATGATTTCAATTTCGATACAGAGTCCAAGCTCAGAGAGAACAATCCTACTTGTTACCTCAAGAGAACCCTAAGCCCAAAAGAATAACAGCCCTAGACGGAGCCAGCTACTCTTTGTCACGCGAACTGTGAAGCCCAATGCTTTAGCTGTTGGCCCTGTGCCCTTAGTCCTAGATCCCCTTCAAGAGGATATGCAGGCTACATAGCGATGCAAAGAGCCTTGAAACTGGGGCTCAGGGTTTCGCTATTATGGGCTGTCAGTTCTTGGGCACTTGAACCCTCAGGGGCAGGTTGTGTAAGAAATGATTTTGATTGGACATGTGCGGAAGCTTCTCAACATGACCCCTACATCATCCTTGTGGGAAATCCTTTACTCTCCTCGCACGTCTTAGGCTTCAGGGTCCCTAGGGCCCACACGTTTGAAGATACTTCCATGTCCTTGTCATGACATGTTTTGGGTTCTTGATTTGGATGGGGTGCCCATGAAGCATGGGGGCTTGGAGTGACAACCGCCCCCAAAAGACTGAAATGAACCTACCACACTCTGAATCCTAAGTGCAAACATCTGCTTTAGTATAATCCGCCGAGGTTTGCCAACATTTTTGACATTGGGTGCTTCCAAGAAATCTATAATCGGGTCATACTTACCCTCATCTTGCGAGCAGTCAACTTCGGCGAACAGAAGAAGGCGAATGAACGCAGATGCACCTTCTCGCCTTTTGTTGCGCATGTGTGGAACACCGGCATAGCACCCAAAGCCCAAACCGCCCAGCTCTTGTCCCAAAGCCCTTTTAAGCCCCAACATCCTTTGCTTTCCAGGCCGCCACATTTTCTGAGCGGCTTCGGGATGTGTGTTGAGGGCGTCTGTCTTAAGAGTACCCGCGCGTATTATTGGCTTCTAACCTCCTAGCTGCCTAGATGGGAGTTAAAAAGAGGTGAGTCCCCATGTCATACATGCTTCCTCAAAATGGAGGTTCTCGTACCTGATTTGAGGTGTGTAAAGGAGATGCCGAATCTGAGCAGTACAAACGAGACGTTCCTAAGAACAACCTCTACGACTCGACGTAGTCCTGTGGCAGCCCCTACACATCCTACAGAATCAGGTTCCCAGGGCGCCGCTATTTTTAGTGGTTTTGGTTCTAGGGTTCAGGGTACAGAATCGGGTTCCCAATGTACTGTTATTTTGAGAAACTGCAGTCTATGTCTTTTGTTGGCTTCTTGCAAATTTGTGTCTGGAGCCCTGGCGGCTCAACAGAAGTAAATTTTGGGATGGGTAGTTTCCCAAAACAAGCCCTGTGGTGTACTTCCGAGTCTCCTGTATAAGCTTTATACAGGTCTTACGTAAGGCTACCCAGCTGGTTACTGAAGTTTCCCTTAATTCAAGGGTTAGGCTTGCAGTTTAGCATAGGACGTGAGGTAGGCACCAGGGTCCAAGTACCTAATTGTCACATAGCGCTGACTCTATCCAAATCTGTCAAACACTCTGTCCTAGACAGTTCATCATGGGGTACTTCGACCCTGTAGGTAGGAACAGGTACTCCGACATATCGGAGGAGAGCAGAAGAAATGCGTGTGTGAACAAAGCCTGCGCTTAGGAGACTTTGAATCTCTTGGGCTCTATTGGCGTTCAGGGTTCCGGGCTTGTTTACAGCTTGAGATGAGGAACTGTTTGATTGTCGAGGGTTTGTTTAGGGGTGCAGGGGTAAGAGCAAGCTCAGATGAACACCTTGTTTACCAGCCATCACGAATAGAACAGGCTTGGTGTTCAAATCTCAAGAAGTACCATTATCTTTGAAGTAGTCTTTGAGTGAGGCTGTATACATTATGGGGGCGGTAAGCTTGCATTGTAGGGATAAGGCGCGTAGCTGCGTGTTGAGGTTTATGTTGCTACGGTTTTGCCGTTTAGTCAGTGGTTTGATGTTGAATGAAATTTTGCAGGAGCCATCAGCTCGTGCGACTTATTGTCCTAAAGGGTTCAGAGGGCGCACGAGAACTTGCGATTGGCTAGTGTAGAAGTAAGAATTTGAATATGGTAAACCTTAGGGATCCACAGATACAAGTCATACCTACATTGGTCCCTAAAATCTTAAAAAATGGTGTCTACATTGGGCTACTTGGATTCTTAGGTAAACGACTGAGGTGCTTTTTCTATTTTTCTGCAGGCGGCACGCAGAAGCAATCTTCAGGTGTACCTACAGGCGAGGTCAGGCGCTCGGGCGTGAACTGCCCTTGACCGGCACCTACGTTGCTTGTAAGCCCAGCCCGGCCACCCACATCATATTCACTCATATTCACTCATATTCACTCACATTCACTTACATTCACTCACATTCACTCACATTCAAGTAAGATCTAACGTGTCTTGCATGTATCCGCGCTGCATGACACCCCCATTAACACGGCATTGGCCGGACGTGCCGGTTTACAGGCTCACAGAAAGGGCTCGAATAGCCTCAACCCTCTTCGGGCGGACGCAGTGCAGGGATTCGGCACGAGCTGCGCTTGAGGCAGCTTGACGGACTGCTTATGGAGCCTGCAGGTGGTTATTGTTCAATTGTCACTGTGGCAGAATAAGGCCTGAATCCTGGCAACTGGGAGGTTATTTACGATCCGTCGAAATCTATTGCATTTGCTCCAGTCTTCCAGCTTTTCCACAGGGGAGGAGCTGCGCGTGGTTCCACCCGCGTCGCTTGCCGCGGGGCTGCGATGGTCTGCCAAGAGGTCTGGTGACGGCGCAACAGCCGACTGCGCATGTGTATTGTCAGGCTCAGGACCTTTTGTTTGCTTTCATAGGATTCGAGATGGTCTGGAGCAAGTTCAAATGCCTGAAGCCTATGACTGTGTCCTTTAACCCTGAACCTTAGAATCCGAAACGTGTCCTCCAAAGCCTATCCCTTATAAGACCTGAGCCCCAAACCTGGCATGCTCGTGGAGGCTGTTCATAAAACTGACCATCTACTCCAAAACCCTATTCCAACGATATATGGGTCTCTAAACCCTGTCATCCCTTTGTGCATGATAACCGCTACAGCCCCCTTCATCCAGAAGACCTCTTTAGGTTCAACTTTGAACCCCTATATACGACCTAAACGACCTAAACCCAAAATCCTACGTGCAGCTGGGAGGCTATTCATTGGGAGGTCGGGTGGCTATGGCTTTTGCCCAGAGGTTGGCGGCAACTGGGCAGTTATAAACCTCCAAAAAGGCTGTTGAAGTAGGGGGTTTCATGGACATCGGGATATTCGCATTTGACACGGATTGCAGCGGGTACCTGTGAAAAAACACTATTTTGTATGGACGTTTCACCAGGCTTCAAAAATCCTTTAGTACAGTTCACGTGGAGTCCTGGATGGTTTAGGGTAGATTCCTGAACTAACCGGTTTGGAGTTGCTGGGCCTCCGCAAACTCTCCCCCCAATAGGGCTTACATAGGGATATATAAGGATGTACAAGGCTTTGGGCGGATGTACAAGGCTTTGGGCTTCGGGTACTTTATCCTGCCCCAAACTCCCCAAATTGGAAAGGAACGAAACACATACATATGTTTTTCACAAGGGGGCTATGCAGGTTTTCATATTTTTGTTTGTGACGTTTCAAGGTTTGGGTTGCAACGGTGCGGGGCCCTGGCTTATGAGGCATGCTAGGGCTTGTTTGGTGAGATTTTTGAGGGTGGGGCTTGTAGATGCAGCAATACATGTTCTCTTGCGGGGTTTTGGGTTTGCCGCTGATTTATTCTAACTGTCTGCCTTAATCCAGGCCTTGCTAGCTTGTGTAGCGGGCTCTATTGGAATTCCACAAAGGTGCGGAGAGTTTAACAGGCAGGGGGTCCACAAATGAGGAAAAATACAGCCATGATTCAACAGCTTTTCAGAATAGGTGCAACTTGGCAAACAAAACAACAGAAGCGTTTAGGCTGCCGTATTAACTATTTTGTGTTTGTAAATGGGAGTCCTGACCAAGGAAGTGGTTGTTTACACACAACCATCTCATTTATCGCTGCTGGGTTTCCCCGGCGAAAGCCCACCCGTTAAGACACTTCCACATCATCCAACTCTCGAGCTCCGACCTGCACAGATTTCAAAACCACTTACTGCAATGTGTGTTTCCCTTCTGTACAGTATCAGATAATCGTTTTCGAGCACAGACCGCCCTAGGCCGCAACATGCAAATTCTACCTGGACCCTGTGTGTCCTTCCGTTTGGGTGTTCAGTCCTATAAGTCCTATAATTGTGTGGGTGACAAAGGAGGCATATTCTAATGAAGGTAGGGCATCCAGAGTCGATTTCATCAAGCCGGAGTCATTTGAAGGTTCGATGCCTGAATTTCTTTCGCTGCCTTCTCAGGATGTTGCTGCCCAATTTTGGCGGCGTTTGAGGGGTCTTCATTTCAGGAATTTGCATATGTTGGGTATACCTGTTGGACCACTGGGCTGGCCAAAGCCGATCAAGAACCCATATCCCCAAACCTTTACAGATAACAGTAGGAGTCTTGTTTATCGGCTCTACAACCCTCTAGAGAAGACCTGGGAACAGACCCAAGCTATTGCCCAGTTCTATTTTCTAGGTAAACCTGCCTAAGCCCCAAGATATATCAGCAAACTCCAGCCATCAGACCACAACCTAAACTAGTATTCCCTTCTTGACAGTGTGTCTCTGTGGCCAGTTATCCGGAGAAGTGCCTCGGCCTCGTGGCCTTGCCAAGCGCCCAGGTGTATAGTCTACTTGGAGGGGTCCATGTTCAAAAATCATTCAGCATATGTAAACATAGCCAGTTACAGGCCAACGTCTAGCAAACATCATGGTTCAACTATAGTTCTTAAGTCAGTTGTGAGTCATAAGTAAGACGCCCATCCAGATAGGGTTTGTTGGGTTTGGGGTTTAGTTGCCCGGAGCTTCTTGACGCGAGACCCACAAAATCCTGGAGCCTTTATTTCTACAGTAGACCCGGCAACCCTACACGCGCAAGGGTCTAGAGGGATGGGTATAGTTTTAGGGATTTGGGGGCTTTTGTTTCTGGATTTAGGCTTTCAGCTTCTCATGGGCAGGGTAGCAGATCTCTTCAATGGTCATCATAATGCCTTGGGTGTTGTGCTGTTGCAGCTGATGCTACAACAGTTCTTGGGAAAGAGGTCGGATAACTTAAACCTGGATCCCCCGAACCCTACGAGCTTTTGTCTGAAACCCTATTCGTTCCTGCACGCTCTTGTTGTCAGCTTTCTCTGTTATTGTGACAGCAACATCCCTTGTGCCAGCTTCAGCAACTTGATCTAGGTCATCAACCAGCCTGCTATTAGGATGGCCGGAACACCTACGTGTTTTCGTCGTTGCTGCTTGATAGTGAGAACTCTTAGCGGCTTTGCGCAATCAATGGGCTTCGGCAGCTCTATTCATTTAATGTTACTTTATTTCCCAAGTTTTCCGTGCTTTGCCAAACTTCTAGCACACTTCACCAGATTTCCTCCGATCTTTGGAGGTCAACTCTTCTGCTGCCGAGTTGGAGCAGTGGAAATTCCGTTTTTCCCATGTATAAACGCAAAGAAGCCAGACGGATCCCACGCTACTAACGTGGAATGCGTATGGGATGCTTCAAGGGACAGCCGTACATAAACAGAACCTTTTCAGGGTTAGGGGTTGGAGAGTCTAGGCTTGAGGGCTTGGTCTCGTGTTCACATTGAGTGCTTTTGCTCTTCGTAGCAACACCGCAAGCAGCTCTGCCCCGCGCGGCCACCTTTCGAGTATTAAGCACCCTGACCATCCCTCAATGTTAAGCGCTTGCTGCGAAATATGTGGGTGTTTACAGAGGGGCGGGGCGTGTAATCAATCCCTTTCACTTCATAGTAGAGCTCCAACAACTAGAGAATGCCCTCTGCTATTGAACGGTATTGTATTCAGAATTATGCGGTGTGAGCGGTCATCTATTTCCAGAAGTAGCTCAGAAAAGGAAGAGATGGCGATATACCAATACCATGTGCAAGCGCATCAGGGCCCTTGTTTCTTACAGTGAGGCTCCAATGTATCCCACCAAAATCTAGTCCTCAACCCGATGACACACTCACAGATCAACCCAACACCCTATTTCCTAAACTGCGAACTTTAAGCCCTAGATTGTAGACCCTGATCAGTAGCTCTAAGCTCTGTTGCCTGTACTGTAAACCCCAAACGCGAAAAGCTAAACAGACCCCCAAGGTCGTCAAATCCGGGCCTTAAAGGTCCAGGCGTGGCCTGTACTGCGGCTTTTGCCAGGTACCCTTTTTCCTCTATTTTGGGTCTCCTTGTTACAGTTTACCCGTATCATTAGCGGGTTACTGGGGAACCCAGCTAAAGAGGTATAGTGTTTGGGGCCTAGATGCCATATCTGGGGGTATAGTCCCCCTTAAGTAGATAGAATGTGGGGCATATGGGGATCTGATTATAATATATCCAAAGCCATAGTCTACTACTTGAGGGGGACTATAGATAGTAAAAGTGGGTCTATATTTGGTGTCTCAGCTTTTTGCTTTCTGGCTCGTGGTTCCGGAGTTGATGGTTTTATCCCGTAGAGGCGAGGGCTTTACCTGAAGGTCGATAGGGCTTGGTAAAAAGCAAGTCATAACTATAGGATCATGATCTTGGAATCCTCCCAACTGGCCGTTGACGGGATCTTGGGGGGCGTCTATTTCAATCAGGATTATAGACCTTCCTGTTTTGGCGACATGCAGTTGATCTTCTTTGTGTGCTGAGGTCAAGTCTGCTTTGCTGAGCTTACCTCCACTTTCAAGCTCATAACCCACACAACACGCCAGTCAGAATGCCTGAAGTTACAACACTTCTGCTAAAGTCTAGATCCCAGGGCTCTTCTCCGTATGGAGCCTCGAAGCCATTACCCTCGAACCCAAAGCCCGAAACACACAAATCCAGTAGTACGATGAGCTGTTAGACCTTACAAGCCAAATGTCCAAATTTGTGTACTAAGAGGAACACCTCAAGGTGTGGCAACCCCTAGAGGTGGGGAATCCCCCCCCAATTTTTGACATCTGAGCCTCGGAGGCGATCGACGGCAACGTTGGCTTCAGGACCTCCCTGGGCTATTCCAGCTTTCGGGCTTAGGGAGTGAGATATAGGGGATGTTTGAGAAGAGAGTGCCCTTACGCACCATTAAGAGGGGGCACAGGGAGGGGGAACAGGGACATCGGGGATGTAGGGATTCTCGCTTCTCGAAGTTGCGGCACCCTTGCCCGGGGACAATCCCCTCCCGAAAGATCGAATCCCAAATGTCATATTTTGCTATTAGACAAAATGGGAATATGTTGTAGTATGGGAGGGCAACGTTAGGTGCATTGGATGATGTGAGATATGGGCGTTACGAGGATTCCACTAAAAAGCATCATGCGATGCATCATTCAACCGCCCAATAAGCACGACACCGCTAGGACAAAAACGCACTTACACTATGTAGGGCCGGGGCGGGCGTGAGCTTGAGATGTCGATGGTCAGAACCTTACAGACGCTGCTGTACATCCTCAGCTAGCATGCAAAAAAAAGGTATGCTGATCAAGCGTACTAGTACCAGGCAGGACGCTTGACACCACGAGAGGTTCGTGTGCAACTGAAGGCCGGGCTAACAGATCACAGAACCATCATAGTAAACCCTGCCCGAACAGGCTTTCAGGAAGCAGATGTGGCTGGACTTGAACCGCGACATCGACGACATGAACCCGTCGGAGTTCTGGCGTGCAGCATGGCGCCCAGATCACATGTCGCGTCATGCATGTTGCGGATCAAGAACTGAGGCCTTCGTGCACTGCAAGCGAGGAAGCAACTCAGAGAAAGTTGTGTACAGGAAGCAGATGCAGCTCGAAGCTCAGATCTGACAGCTCCGCAAGCACGAATGCTTGGTGCTGGCATCCCTCGAGGCGATACGAATGCATCGCCCGGAAGCTCTTGATCCACCCGTCCGGAGCTTATAGTTTCTAGCTAGAGCAAGTGGACTTCATAAGCATGCCAGGTCCCAACTCACGGACGATGAGGCAGGTGAAGTAGAAATGGAGGACGAAGAAGCTGCCAGGGAGGCGGAAGAGATAGAGAGGGAAAGGGAGGAGGAACTCGAGTCTCACCCGGAGCCAGACGTTGTCGAGGTTGTCACGCTCGACTGAAAGAACGTTACGGGTCTTCCAGGGGTCCGCAGGGTTTCAAGTAGTGCACGAGCACTGAAGTAGACGTAGAAGGCGACCAAAAATCCTCGCTGTGTGGCCTCCACGCGGTCGGTCGCCGGGCAATGCGCCATGTGCTGCGCAGCCAACTCGAGGGCTCTCTTTTGGAGACCTCGGGATGCAGCGAGGTCCAAACAAGCCGCACTGAAGCAGGCGCGCGATTCCATTGGCACAGACGCGGATGGGCGTGCACTGGCTGCTTCCCAATCGGGGCGCAGCTTTGCGCGAACACCGCGGCAAAATAGAAAGCAATCGCAGGCAAAGTGTTGTCAGTACCCGAGGGAGCGAAGAAACACCGGACACGGAAGGTGAGCCAGCACAGGTATACGAGACGCTACTTCAAGCTCATGGCTTTGGTCGACCCTATGTTGGGGCTTGAGGTTTCGGAGCACTGCGCACAATACCATCATAAAGTCATCCCTTCCTCCCCCAGTGTGAAGCCCTCTACCCTCTTCTCTTTTAGTAAGCAGCTCCAACATTGACTTTCAGGGTGGGGTGTAGACAGGCTAGGCCAATAGGACATCTAGGAGTAACCAGCTAAGTACGTGTATGACATTGAATTGCCTTTTTCTTCAGATGATTGGTCCACTCTTGTTGATGAAGAATTGGTGTCTGAGCACTCGACTAGAGTGTGCTCCTTGCATGGTAGTGGAGAGCTGATAGCCTCACATGCGTCAGTACAGGACCTTCCCCTAAGACAGATCCCCATCCCCCTGCCCCGAATGTGGAATACATCCCGACAAGAATTTTGGGTCCCGAGAGGGAGTTCTAGCTGTTGGAGAGAGGATGTTTAATAGCAGGCCGAAGCTATCACCAGTGGTGGGTCCTCTTCAAGGCGCCTGTTTAGCCCTGCTTGGTGCTTGCGGGTTCTAAGTTCTAAGCCCTGAAGTTTGAACAGGAAACTTCGGAATGAAGTAATGTAAAAGCCTCAACAGTTACCGCGCTTTTGGTTCTAGATACCCTACACCTACACTACATCACTATAGTACAGGCTCCTTCAAAATGACTTCAGAATCGCACTTTTGATTGTTTCGGTCCCTCATTGTATAACCACCAGAAGTGCAATTACAACCAGTAACCCTAGTTTCCACTCCATGTTTTCCATGTTTTTCCAGCAACTTAATCCGAAACCCGAAGCCCTCATGCCCTCATAGAGCCCCAGCAATATTAGTATCTTTTTGGGGCCCTGTATTACTTGGAGGTTCATGGGACCTAGTAACGACGGAGAACTCGGCCTATATCCTCACTTATAGCTGGGGTAGCTTGCATGAGTGGAGGACTTGGGGGAGTAAGCGTCACGTAGCAGCCCAGTAGTAAGTAGTTTGTAAGTCCCATGAACCTTCAAGAGGGCCCTTTTCTAAGCCCTGGCGCAGGACAAAAAGCAGGCGCAGCAGCTCCTGGACTCCAACTTTGAGGACGTCGACTGCCAGCCGGAAGTTTCCAAAAATAGGGTTTCGGGATTCCCTTCAAGGGCATGTAGAGGTGTAGGAAGATTGTGCGTTTGTAGGCCCCCTTGAGGTGGACGTAGGAGCTATGTGTACATAGGGTTTAGGCCTCCATGGTTTTGAGGATTCGGGCTGGGGGCTGCCATAAACATAGGCATCCTTTTTTCGTCCCTATAATGAACACGACAGTAGTTGGGTGTATATGAGCAGGACCAGCATGTTAGGAGACACCCGACTTCCAAAAGCAGCGGCTTAGAGCTGATTGACATCAGCGAGCTGCTTCAAGAAAGAAGGACCGTCATATTTGTGTATATTAGCAAAGGTTTAGGGTTTAGGGTAGGAGTTCCCGCCAACTTTTCTATTTGTAAGCATTGGTGTAAGCTATAGAAATGGTATTGATCGACGAAGTGTTGCAAGTGATGTTCTACACCAAGGTCTTCTGGGTTGCTGATACGGAGCTCCAGTTCAGTTACAATGACAAGGAAGCCATATCATTTACCGTATATCCACATTATTACAACTTCTTTCAACTTCCTCAACAGCAGCTCGGTTCTGCCCTTGCTCTAAACCCTAAAACCTAAACCCTAGACCCAGCCGTTTTGCCAGGATATGCCAGGTGGAAAAGAGCGTGCCAAAAAGACAAAACAGTTGGACCATTGAACCACATGGTCTTGGGAACGAGTGGAACTGGGACTCAATGGCTTGTATGCAGCGAGCCTGCTACGTCTTGTTGCTCGAAGTCTGCCTGGACCACAACCTACAATCACAGCCAAAAGGGCTGTGATTGTAAACAAAATTGCGGTTCGGTATACAGTAACATCTGTTTGGGGCCGTAAAGTGTGTAAACCGCACCTGCTTCGGGCTATGTGGAGCTTTTGAATACACTCGGCAAAGTTCATGAAGCAACTGTTCCGCAGAGACGTTCCTGAGCATCATGGTGCAACGATTGTAGAGTCACGCTGAAACTCGCAGGACTTTCAGCACTAAGCCCTAAGCTCTGGACGGTAAACCCTGAACCCTAAACCCTAAACAGTAGTTTCCATTTTCTTTTCCATTCTTCCAATATAAACCTCAATATAAAACCTATGAGGCCCTGAACCCTAACCCGCAAAGCCTTAACCTTCACCTCCAGCTCATGAAGCCTGACCCCTTAACTCTTATTATTCTCATTACCATTAATAATACCATTATTAGTATTAATCCTTTTTTTACTATTGTTAGTATTTTATTAGTATTATTCTCAGTAGCATTACTGTCATTACGTTATAGAGATTGCAATGCATGCCATGGCAGGCCTGGGGATTCAGCAATAGCTTCCTGAGACTGGACTGGCCATAGCTGTTCCTCCTTACATTGATCACAGTGAATGCTCAGATTTGCACCATCCCACTCCGCGTGCAACGGCGGCTCCTGTGCCCGAAGTTCTAAACACTCACCGTTACATTGTTGTTTTCGGAGTGTCTGGACTTGTCATGACCTTGGAGGGCCACAAAACCATCACCCTAAACTACAATGATTAAAGCCCTAAACGCAAAGCCCTACCTCCCAAAGACTCGGCCCTAAACTACACCCCGAATCCTAAAACCTGACCCCCTGTTTTACCTTGAACAAGGAGTTTCTGGACAAGTGGTACGCTGCTCCCCTTTGGGGAGGCCTGGCATAAGGAGCACCTCCACGGCCCAGTTTCATGAATTAGTGTTGCTACCGAGAAAATTGAGGGTAATATAGGAGTAAATAGGGGTGGTATAGGGGTTATGTAGGGAAATGGAAAAGGGAAATGGAAACTACTATTTATAGGGTTTAGGGTTTAGCGGCTGATCGTGTTTACAAGGTTTAGAGAGCATCTGGGCTTGTCGGGGGTGGCAATTCTGAGGGGGCGAGATTAGATTGATGTGGAAGTTTCTAAAAATCACGCATGTAAGTCCTGGGTAGGGCCCTATAAGCTCAAACAACCACATAATCCGAGGGCCCCTGAGAGCCCAGTTTGAGAAACTTTCATGTAGCCTTCAGGGTACAAGGTGCAGGTTTTTTCGTTTTGGATTCAGGGCTTGGCTGGTAGATTCTTTCTTGGGTCCAGCATACCCAAAAACTGGGGCAGACGTTTTCACACCGAAAAGTCTCTCTTGCGGCGGAGAAAGAAGAAACAAGATTTATGGAAACTGCCATCACGCCGTTTTCCGAGTCCGAGCAGCACTGTTGCCGTTTGTCATAGTCCTTCAGCGACTCATCACTGATCTGTAGACCCTTAAGGTTGCCCCCTTACTCTAGTTGCTAGACAATAAACCCCAGATCATAATCCCTTCGCCCTGCCCCAGACACCTTTCCTCCATGATGAGAGGACTTTGGTATCTTATGAGCGGCATTTGTTGGTTACAGATTCTCGGTTTGGCGGGTTGGGGCTACCAAATCACTTATTGTTAAAAGCCTCAAGCATCCGACCATTCCCTGACAATCCCACATGGCAGGTCTTAAAGATCGTCAGCCGGAGGTCTACAACCGAATGCCCCTCCGACAGAACTTGCTGCATGGCTGAGGGTCTACGGGTTTACGGCCTTTTTTTGTTCAGGGAAGGAAGGTCTGCGTAGCAGAAAGCAAGTATCTGCTTGGTCCTTTACGGCTGTTAGTTCGAGGGAGCAAACACCGGGGAAATCTTTGAGAGTCTTGTGGGCCACTGAGAGAGTTAAGGACATTGAAGAATGTCAAGGACCGTGATTTCTACGCCATGGCATCTTGGTGGGGTAATGTTCAGAAGGCAAAGGTGGAAGTTCATGCTATCTTACCCTAAATCCTACGCCCCAGATACGAGAGACCCTGGAAGAAACCCTCTCCGGTTACCCTATAATCCTTCTTCCAGGGGTCCTTCATAGGGCCATAGGGCGCCTATCGTATTCGCGGTCCTCAAGACGCTACTGATATACTACCTAGCACAAGTACCCCGAAGCTTGCACGCGTCGGTGCCTCTCTCAACCCCTACATCAGCAAATGTATTGTAGTCATTGTAGTCAGGCGACAGCTGGTTGGGTTTACCAAAGTCCCGTTGTTCCTCAAAGCCTATAAGCCTCAATATACTAAACTTGAAGCCTGGAAGCCTAAACCAAAGACTCCAAGCCTTCAGTCCCTAAACCATGATCCCATTTTTTCAAAGTAATAAGCATAGGAAGGTTCAGGGCAATGTTACCCCAACGATACCTGTATTTCTAGTCCAATTTTCAACCCCCCAAGTCCGCCGAGTGTGGAAATCATTCAGAAGTAGTGTTGTAGCTCTGGGTTTGATTACACGGAACTCCCCTAAAGCCTGGACACTGAACCCTTCTGAGCCACCCGGAAGCCTGAGACTCGGATTGCGAAGCCTGAAAGGCATGTGCAGGACCTTACCCAAATGTCAACCTACAATCCAAAATTTCCTAATCCAGACTCCACATGGTATATATGGGGTTTATAGGGCGTGGGGTCTAGGTTGTAGCGTTTACGGTCAGAATTCCTAACCCTGCCAGAACGCCTGCCAACTTGCATTGCAATTCTAAGCTGTCGGGAATGCTCAAGACCTGGGATTTTGACACATCTTGGGCGTCATGTTGGGAGCGCTTGGGCCTGGCCCAGTCCTGCAAGGAGTGTGCCAAGATAATGGTTGACAGCTAAGTTGTTTTGCTTTTCCTGGTTTAGTGATTCTTGTAATTTTGGGGACTGGCCCTCAAGCCCTAGCCCCGAACTCAATACCTACACTCCATCTAATCCTTTCCCCCTAACATGACCGCCCCACTGTTAAACAGTCCCAACATAGTATGGTATACCACAATGCGAAGATTTAGTATTCGAGGGGGGGGTTTAATAGTCAGGGGGAGGGGATTAGAACCCCAAGCACGCATCCCAAACCTTAAGCCCGCAATATCCCTCAAAGATACACCGCCCCACTCGAATACTGAATTTCAAACCCTGAACCGCTACCAAACGTCATGTTGGGACCTGTGGCCAGGCTTACCAAGCGTCGCGCAGCGAACCCGCCGGAAGCATAGCGAAGCCCGAGTTCGTGAGATTGGCACACTTGGGGGTTTAGCGGTCTGGGGGGCAGGGTGCAGAGTGTTGGATCCTTGAATGTAGTCATGCTTTGTCTCGCGTAGTGTTTTCTAATGTTGGAAGGTCTATGCATGACTTGGAGTGTGTGAGTTGTAGCGCTTCAAGGGATTTTGGGCTCAGTGCCGGACGTGGTTTGGTTTAGTTCTGGATCCACTGTATTTCTAACCTCATGACCCGTCATCGATGTTACACCGTTGTAGATGTTCCGACCAGCCTTCCCACAGTGCCGCAGGTCCAGCATGCAGCTTTGTCCCAACTTTGGATCACTCGAAGGCATGCTTCAGCTTAGGTATCTGAGTGTAGGGTTAGGGTAACAAGCACACTTAGTCATCCAATGAATGCAGACTTCAAGCTTGGGTGTGCCAAGGACCCACCAAGCCCAAATCCTGTAATTTCACGTGCCAATCCCTTACAACCTTAAGTCCTCAACCCAGTAACCATGCATTCCCCATTATACCCATGTGGTAGATCTCATGGGCAGGGGAACGCATACGACGATCCTAATTGTGGAGACCACTGAAAACAGGAACCCCTCATCTTCGGAACCTCTCATGTGTCTCCAGGCAAATGGCTGCCTTGTCGCTGATTGGGTGCTCGGCTTATTGCTGGTCTTCCCGTGACATCCCTGTAAAAGTCCAAGTACCCAACTACTAAGGGTTTGGGGTCCAAGCTTGGGAACCATGCATACATTAGTAATGAGGGTCTAAAACGCCATTGCTCCAGTACATGAACCCGCGGGGTTTAAGACTGGCACATATGGTTCCGGGCGTACTGTCCATCGTCCAATTCAAGGTTTAGGGATTGAGAGTTCATGGGCTTGTTTTTGTCTCAACACTCTCTTCTTTTTTGGAGGCCTGTGCAACAAGGAGCCTGGTGTTATGGGGCCTAGCGATTGGTGCAGGTCACAGGTCCAGGAGATATAGAGGTTGCCCTATGGGTCCAAGGACCCAAATAATAGGGTTTTAAGTTTTAAGGTTCAAAGACACAATATTTATGGTATTTGGGCCCTAAAATCCCATTAGTTGCATCCTTGGACCCTCAGGGTGCATGGAGAGATAGAGCATTGGGTTTCGGATTCAGGGTTTCGGGCTCATGTGGGGGCTCCATGATGTACAGGTGCGAAGAAGCGTTTTTTGTTTAATCTGATTCCCTCATAAACCTTGCATACCTGCATTGCCCCAAACCCTACTTTAATCTTTCAGGCAACGACGTTCTCTCAATCCCTATAACTCTCTAGATGAATTTAACTTTCCATGCTCTTTTCCACTTGTTCATTCTGAAAATCGACCCTGTATATCCCTACATAGCGCTTCGATCTCTCTGCATCATCCGCACGACTCCCTGACGGGTCGAAGTACCCATTTTCAGAAACTTTCATTTCTGGGTCACCGCTAGGACCTAGGAATTTTTTTTTGCAGAAGCAGACTGGAACTTGAATGGTTGATATTAAACATCCTGCCTGAACCTGATATACTACAACCTCTTATTCGCAAGGTATGGGACACTTAGGGTCATGCAGCATGTTTACCATACAGTGTATCCGCATACGGATTCAGATTTCAGATGTGAGGTCATCCCTGGCAAAGCAGCCTGACTGCTGGTCTCCACGTTGCCCGCTCGGGCACGCCGCCTGGTTTAGGGTTCAAGGTTTGTAGTTTGAGATTTCGGGCTTGGAGTTCAGGATTTATGGTTAGGATTTTTGGCTTTGGGTTTCAAATTGCGGCTTGGAGTCTCAAAAGAACTTGGAACTTGAAGCTTAGATGATTCATTCGTGTCTTGCTTCTTTCTCAAGTCTTGGGGTAGGAGAGAAGAAGAAGGCCCAGCTTTCTTGTTTCTACGGCTGACGACGGAAGTCCTCCACTCCAAACCCCCCTGCCATCATGGCTCGGCCTGTATAAACCACCATATAAGCGATAGTCCAAACTCCTTAAACGGGGTTATACAGAGGATAATATAGGGGATTGCTATAGGGATTATCTTGGGGATACCAGGAGTTTAGACTGTAGTCCATACAAGCCCAGTCCCCATTTCATTTTTCAAGTTCTTCTGCATTTGCTTCTCCGTTATTTGGGGACTATTCCGGTATATCCCCTTTCAGGAGACCTAGGGTTACCATTTGGTTTCCAGTGCCTTTTCCATCGGATTCTCATTATTGGGGTAATACAAGGGTTGCCCCATGCTAAAAGACCTTCGCGGACCACTACTATTTCGGGTTTAGGGTTTAGGGATGTTACCCCCTATAATCGACAGTCGAATGGAAAAGGTCATGGAAAGTTACATATCATCGAGGTGGCTTTTGGCATAGGAGCCATGGTTTTAGCTTTGTTGGTCGAGCGTACGCAGGGTTCCGCAGGCATTTGGTGATTATATATACATATATACATATATGTGTGTGTACTTGGTGTCCAACTGCGGGACCCTACACACAAAACCCTGGACTTAAAACCCTTTGGGTCATAATTCCTGTCAAGAGCATGGCCAGGTACGTTTACGGCGAGCTGGACACAAAGTTTGCTGCCATCGGCAAGGAATTGGTACCCTGGCTTTACCAATTTCTCCGACATTCCTGTAACACCCCCTAAACTCCGGGAGCCCAGTTACCCGCATGATCATTCCGAGGCCTGTTGGGGTTGGGGGCATGAATTGCCCTACCTCAAGGCTCTTGAATTGGTTTTAAGGCCCTACCCGGAAGCTTTTAGTGAGGACTGTCCAGGGCTTTGTCAGGGAAGGAGTGTTGGGGGCTAAGGTTTGGGACCGCAAGAAGGTCCAAGAGCCCTAGGGTAAAGCCTAAAAATCCACTCCCTAAACTCACAGCCGCAAACCTGTCACCCAAGCTTGGGCATAAGAATTCCCCAATGGATTTGCTCCGAGATCTTCTCAGGGTTTTTATTCATACAGGGGTTTAGGGCTTAGAGCTATGGTTGGGGGCTTGGGGTTTACAATCTACTTATATTCCCTCTGCATTCCTAGAGTCTGTAAGGGCTCCTTTCTCCTCGAGAAACCTAGGTAGGGAAAAAAGAAGATGTAACCAGGTAATAGCACGTAATCCCCAAACCCAATCATGTATCATGTATGCTAGATAGCATTCGGCTTTGGCATTATCCTTACCTCGGAAGAGACCCCCTGCATGTTCAAATACGACCCGGAAGCCTTGACCTTACACTACACGATTTAGGTGCACAGGGCTCAGGGCTACCAAATAATCAGGCTTGAGATCATTTGAAATGCCACCAAAACCAGTCAGACAATATCATCGGGGGTCTGTAGCCCCATGGGTTGGGTGCTTCACCCCCTGGAGTTATTGGAGTTACGTGCAATACCCAGAACTTAAGGCACTGAACTTCTAAACAAATGGCCAGGCTTCTTATGTTTCCAAGTGTCATACAATATCCCTCCGTACCTCTTACTGGAGGAAAAGGCGGCCAAGGAGGGTTCCTATGTTTCTAGCACTACCACTCATCCTCTTATGAGAGTAGTGAGGAAGCCCAAAGGCCCTGCAAAGAATACAGTTCTTTGTCAGGGGCCCTATGCGAGCTGCCATGCTAGTTTGGGGCAGGGCACAGCCTGGATTTCATAGGTTTGTCTGGATTACACTGACAACAAAGGCATGGACGTTGCTAAAGGAAATCCCAAGATGGTTTATGCTTAACCCGCATAGAACCCCATGTGGCCCTTTTTTCCGAGGTGATTGTCAAAGCAACTGCAGGAGGTGAGTTACTATGCAGGGGGTTTACATGAGCCTTACGTACTCGCTGACATCTAACTATTGCAGTCTCCTTATAAACCATTATACATGTTCGCAAAGCGGGCAACTACTGTACTGTTCTGTTGGTCCCAAATGATCTCCATGTCATCCCACGTACGCCAAGGCTGAGAAAGCCACATCCTCTTGTCAGGCCAGTACTGCTGAATGTCTGCTGGAAAACATTGCGAGGTTTGGGGTTCAGGGCTTGGGTTGGGGCTTGCAGTTTTGGGCCCAGGGTTTCAGGTTTGGGGTTTTGGGTGCTCATGCAATCCGAAGAGGATTTGCAGATTTGGAGGAGGATTAGAAGTGTAGCGTATAGGCGCGCTGTCGCAGTCCCTACACCCTTGAAACCTCAGAAAATGATAAACTTTTCGGTATTTAGAACCTTTGCAGAACAGCTCCCTTTTCCACAAAGTTCAACCGGAAGTACTCAAGCAATGGGGTTCGGAATCCAAGCACCAGGATCTGAATAATTTCTCGTACGGCACCTGGACCCTTAGGGTTTGATTCCGTACTTCCTATCAAGAACTGCATCCGAATCGGGCGTTGTTTCCATGACACCCAACACGCCATTGAATTAGGCCAAATAACCTATGCTGTATTGGGGAGACTAAGCCCATGCTTTTAGCTCCTAGTAAATGCCCTTTCTTCACGCTTTAATCGGAATACTGCGGATAAAGGAAGATGTACGCCACCTAAAATATCCTATACCCGCCAACAGTTACAGCATTTCGAGGTTGCTAAGTGGTGCAAGATTTTCTCCATCCACGGTCCATCCGTCATAGAAATCCTTGCGAAAGGTGTGCGTCCGAACGCTTCCATCTGTGGGCCACGCTGTAGTTGAAGAGGCACCTTTACAGGCTCTGGCTCGGGTGGAGGGTTGGCAGTATGGGTTTAGAGGGATTACATTACATATGGAATGCTGGGGAGTCCGCAAGGGTTTGAAGGCATAATGTAGCGTTAACGATCATATCCTGCATTTTGTTGAGGCTCGTCATGAGATCGGGTGCACATTACCTCACTAAAGGGTTTTGGAAGTCACGGGTTGTTGGTGGTGCTGCTGTTTTTACAGTTGTAGGGTTTAGTGTAGAGGATGGCGGGGTCGATGATCTGAGTACGCTAATAAGAAGACCATACTTCACAAGTTACGAGGGATTTAGGGTCAAGCCGGAGGTTTGGTATCGATCCTATAGACCCTTACATACTTAAATGCAAGGTGACAACCCAAGGCGTGTAGTTGTACATAACACTATACACTAGCTTACAAAAGGCAGATATGGGGAGACTACGCGGCATATAAGGATGATGTCAGGCCTCAAGGGGGAAACTATGGATTCCTTCGACTTGGACCCAATGTGGTGTAGAACATTCTAAAAAAGCCGACCACGAACATCTGGATTCCCGTCAGAGGACTCCAGTTAGGTTGCCATATGTTGGCTCTCTAGTAGGTGAAATAGTTCCCGCAAAGCTTCAACATAGTTGAAATTCCTGAGCAGCAGCCCAAACATGGGCTGGTGTTTTTGTCGTGCGTCCTCAAAGCCCAACTCAATGAGAAAGCGCGCTTAGGATCTGGGATATTGTGTTACTTGCATGCCCCAACTTTGCGCTTGGCACTTCGTGTGCGTGGTCTTCTCAGCAGTGGTGATCACGTAAGCGCTGCCTTTTGAGCACCTTGCCAACCTTGCGCTGCAAGCCGCGCGGATGGCCTATTGCCAAGGGATGCCGTCTTGCTTGGATCTGCTAGACGTACACCATGATGTTCGGATTCGGCATACAGAGATTTCCATAACTGCAAGCTTAGGCAGCATAAATAGTTGTATATGGTGCCAGTATGTGCGTAAAGGGTGCAAAACATCAAGAGGTAGCGTATGCGGCCGCTTGGTAAAGCCCTCGAACCCTGGAGGTGAGGTGAAAGCACGCAGGCAACGCTGTGCACAAAGTCACACGTCCTGAAGTTCCTGTACCCATTTGCTGTAGACATGTACAGTACTTCACCAAACAACTGCCGCAACATCATGCTTGTATGCCAGCCTCAGCACTGTGCTGTCCAGCTTGCACAACATAGCCTTTGGATTTGCTGGTAAGCTAGTCCAGTTTAGTGCCGACAACGCTGTCGGAAGTCAAAGTCTTGTATTTAGTTGTGATTTGTGTTTGCAATCTCTTGTTCAGAACGGTCCAGGCGTGACTACCCTTGACCTCAGCCCAAGCAGCCGCTGAAGCGGAAAATCACATCAGCAGCAGGATTTTCAAGTAAAGATTCGGTGCAAGCCCTGCTCATGCAACAGTCACGAAGTACTGCGACGTGTTGTAGTTTGGGTTGAAACACACACACACACACACACACCAACTATGGGTACGAGAATCGAAGCGTTGGCGTATTCAAGTTTAGAGATTAGGGCTATCGATCTCATAAGGCAATTTGCTGGGAAGTTTGATTGCTTCCTGCGGGATGCGGGTATATTATGAAGGAGGGATGTTCACGATAGGTTCTAGAGCCACCCATCATGAGTTGTTCTAAAGTTTATGAAGCCTCCAAGCCCAAGTGGACCGTCGAATAGCAGGAGTCTAGAGCCACGGAGCCGGAATCGATGGATAATGAAAGGTTCCAGGGCCACGTTGCCTTTTTGAACTTACGAAGTCCTGATCTTCACATTGCCACTGTTGACGGCTATCGTGCTCTTGCTCCGTTGCAGAAGTGTGCTCTACCGTTCATCATGCAAAGTGCCAGGAGAGCTTTTGGAGTTGTGGGAGCTGGCACGGTTCACATACAATGGCAGCAATGTTCTGTTCGTTGTACTTGATGTGCAAAAACCAAATAAGAGTTCACGTCGGAGCGGTCTTTGGCAAAAAAAACCGGAACGGGCAAAGAAATGTTTTCTGTGGTGTACGTAAAATCCCATGTGTTTTGCATTTTGCTGCGTGCCTACCGCGACAAGAGATGTTGCGAGATGAATTTTCAGATGCATTTTAGCATGTTGGTGATGGCTAGATTTCTTGATGCAAGATACCACCTCCTTGTCCAAGTTTTGGAATTCCAGCAAGTTGGTCTGAGCGCCCACATGTACGTCGGGCCTGTCCACCCGGGATTTTATGGAATTTATGCCAACGGGTTGACACGTTGGCATACACTCCGTACATGTTTGACGTTTGTGGTTGCGTTTGTGCAACATCGTGACAGCCAAATTCACGGCAGATCGGGTTGCTCGGCTTCCTAAATTAAATCCGGAGTCAAGGCTTGATATTGCAAGCTTGACATAGCAGGTCCCATGCTCCCATCCTTTGTGTTTTATGACTTGCAAGGTGCCAGGTTTCATAGTATACCTTCCGGAGCGGATGTACATGAGGATCCTATGGAGTCCATGTTCGAACGTCCACAGGCTAATATTTCGCAGCCTTAGACAACAGCCACCAGTTCCTGCAGGCATACGTAGAACCCAATGGTATATGTCTTCCAAGTCCCCAAAGCTTTGTTATGATTGTGTTATCATTACAAGCCGACCATTTCAAATATGCATCCAAAACACAGCTGCACGTCGGAGGCGGCGGCGTTTCTAGCGGAAGCGACCACATGCTTCGCTCCCGGGCTCAATTACTTTGTGGGAGCCTGGGGTTCTGAAGCCTTAGGGAACATAATTATCAAGGGTGACAGGCTACAATGGGGTTATGAAAGGTTCATGATACATTACCCAACTCCAAAGCCCTTCAGATTATAGCTCTACCCAAGGCGTCCAGAACCCGTTAATTTCCGAATACACCGTAAGCCTTGAGTACTGCCGCCGCCCTCTAACAGACACCACGAACGAGACCACACAAAAGCACAACACTGATTTCGTGAGCTTGATTTGAAGGTGTTGTGCTCTTTGTGTGGTCTAGTTTGTGTTGTTTGTCAGAGGCGTGATGGTAGACACCACAAACCAGACCACAATCATGGCCATATGGGGTGTCTTGTTAGCGTGTTTGGTGGTTTTATGATAATGTTTGGAGAGAAATCCACTTGACGATTGTACGTGGGTGTAGGCAGGACTCAGCTTACATTATGGTAGACCCCTTGCGAGATTTTCCGGAACATAGGGGTTTTGAAAATGCTTGGTGTTGTGAAAGTTGGCATATGAAGAATATTATCATTGTGTACTCCTTGTGAAGCTATGGTATCATGTAATCCCCAGCTTTATGCACATTACCAATGCGCCTACATTACGTGTAGGCGCCTGTGGTTCTTGGCTGGCATGGTACCATTTGAAAGACTTCTGCGACACCACCCCTCGACCAAAAGGATCTGCACCTGGTATTTTGGTACTTTCGCCGTTTTTTGGATTTGATATTGCGTTACGCCAATCCTTAGACCCCCAAGCCTTGAAGTCTGAACGCCACATCCTAATGACAGCTAAGCCCCCCAAACCTGACAGTCTCTAAGCCTCGTCTGCTTTGTTTATTGGCGTTTGATTGGTTGAGGTGCGTCAATCCTGCTGGAGGTTTTCAGATTTGTTTTGGGTTTTGTGCATAGGGTACACCGTTGAGGGCTTATCAGCGACTTTAAGAGCTCTAAGTTTGCGCCATTAGGATCATTAGCACTTGTAGCCCCTAGGTTTTGGGTCCTAAATACCCTCATGAAGGGCTCTATTCCATGGTTGCAGGATTCAAGCCCCAGGGTACTGGGAGCCACTTAGCCCCAAGTACATCTCGTTTACACATGTGAGCCCGCAACGCATATGTAGTCACTACCGTCTGTTTCGCATTATACTTGCCTAGTTTGAGAAAGACTTCTCAACCAACAGCCCTTGAGACTGTGCCGCCCAGGCCCTAAGCCCTTCAATCCCTAAAGCCCTGATCCCTGCAGGATCCTAACCCTTAAGCCCTAAAACCTGAACTCCCAAACCCGCAATCCTTGAACCGCTAGGAAGCTTAAACCCTAAGCTCTACAACTCCCCCCTGCCTACATTCTTGGAAGCCTCCAAAGCTGACCCTGTAAGGTCCCAGCACCTAAACTTACGTAGTAGCTAAGTGGGTAATTTGTAACCTTTGAGGGTCTATATGGTCCTACTATGATCAGGAGGTTAAGATTTTTGCGGGCCAGGGACCTCCACAACCAGGTAAATACTCGATAATTTGGGTTCAAGTACCTATACAGGAGCCTACTTGGGCCCAGATGATATGCTATTCAAGTACAGGTGAACCCACCCTATAAACCCTAAGCCCTAAACCCTAAACCTCAAGCTGCAGCTGAACAAGCCCTAAACGGTATGTATCATTTGAGTGCTTGTCAATCAGGTCAAGGCGGCCCCAGTTGCAGACGCAAAGGCTGCCACGAGCGTTATAGCTAGCTTTGTTTTTTGTTTGTGTTATTTGTATTGATGTTATTGCGGTTATGATTCTTCCTGTTAAACTAATTGCTATTGTTATTACCATGATTATTGTTTGTAGTCTTATAGGTTTTGATAAGTCTTGTTGTTGTTGTTGTTGTTGTTGTTGTTGCTATTTGCAAAAACTGAGTTTGGGTGTCCAGGGTTTGGGGGTTTTAAGGTTTGGGGGGTTCAAGGTCTTAGATGTAGGATTTGTGCGTCGAGGGTTTAGGCGTTCAGGGAACAGATTCAGGGGTGATGGAGTGAAGAGCTTCACGGGTCAGGGTGATTCGGCTTGCTCAAAAATCCCAGAATTCTGCAAACCGAGCCCTACACCCCTAACCTAACTCCCTGTGCACATAACCCTTCCAGAATTCCTACAAATAAGCTTCCTACATACAGGTACGGTACTCTTATAGCTTAGGAGAGTTCCCAAGCCTGACTGTGGACGGAGCAAATCCTGCACCACCTAGATATACCCCATGCCATAAGACTTGCAGTATCATAGGGTTCCTGGTTGTGCAAGATTTCCTCCATCCACAGCCTAGACCTTAATCCCTCAACACTAGTCCCAAAACCTTAACCTCTACATCCCAAACCTTAATCCGTCAACAAAACGCCGCCCAAGTCAATAACAACAGCGAATAACGAGAACGAGAACTACAACAACAATAGAAAGAATAGTAAGGATACCAACTGTAATGACAACAGATAAAAAATCATAATTTCATTGGAAGGCTTCGTCTTCTCTGCGACTGGTGGAAGCCTGGTCAGAGCCAATCCAGCTGATGCTGAAGGCCTTTGCCTAAGGTACTTAATGATTCTTAGTAAGGAATAAGAGGATGTAGTATATGGGAATATATGGGAATTAATTAGGTAACGATCATCTTTCCTTACTTACTCCCTACTAAGAACCATTAATGCCAAAGGCTCCATGGGTTCAGTAGTTAGGGTTTAGGGTTGACTAAGTTCCTGAGTGGATAAGCTTCACACCGTCACAGTCCTAACAGCTTTCAAACCAGCTTCTGACTCATTGCTCGCTTACGTTCCTCCGTAGCTTTGACTACCTGTATTCTGCGGGCGCAATTACGTTGCCACGTAAAAACCTGTATTGCTTGGGAAAGTTGGGATGCAACAACGTAGTACCCGCCTTTAGCCTTAGACCGCCACTCCTGTCAAGTAATGCGGGGTTTAAGTTCCACTCTGGTGTGGGGCGTTAGATCCCCTAGATATGCACTACGCATCCCTGTCCAAGTGCCCAGGCCTTACCCTCCGGAGTTGAGGGATCGGAGTGTTCAATGCATGTGAATAGAAGGCTCCACGCGAATACGCTGGGGGCATTCATCAGACAAGGAAGCGCTTTAATTTTTTTGAAGTACATGCACTCCCACCAGAACCTTTTGGGGCCAGGAAACTCATCAGCGAGGGAGGTACCCTGCCGCAAAGTAACATGGAACTTGAAAAGATCTTACTTGTAGACTATGGTTCTTCAAAAGGCACCTACACGGGGTTCCATGTTAGTTTCGGTAGGGGTATACACAGCGGTATGGTATGCACTAAGGCCACGAAGATGCAGGTAGATGGTATGTAGTTACTATGGAGCCGAGGTATATGCTATTTAGCTGAATGCACCCATTCGGTTACTAGCCCATTTCATAGGGCGTAGGACAGCCAGTTTAGAGGCTGGGTTTTGTTTTCAGGTGGAAGCTGTGGCATTTTCAGCTTCCAAGCTCTTTCCCAAGCCTTAACCCTATCGCCCTAGAATTGGATCATCACAAGCTCTGAAGGCGTTTCACTTGTGAGGCTTGACTTCTGTTGCTTATTGCAGCATGCTGTGTCTATCAAGCCCTGCAACGGTAGCCTTGTCTGGGCCGCACAGTTTCTTTTAGGCTTTATAGCCCTGAGGATCCAAAGCATGCAATTATCAAGACTATCATATACTCCCCAAAACCTACGTAGCAATAACTAGCGGTAATTATCATGCGGACGCTTGAATGTACAACTGCTACTATTATTGTATATTAGACAGGACGCTTCAGGTAAAGAATGTGGATGACTCCTTGAAACTCCTTAAGCTTTGGCCACTCAGCCATGCATGCTTCATGAGTCTCCCCTACCCATAGTTCCCAGTCACAGTTTTCACTTCTAGACGAACCCCACAAATTCTGCGCAATGCCACTGTAACACCGTAACCCACAAGGTTGCCCGAAACGGGGCCCTCAAAGAGTACCAGCACTTAACAAAGCTGAGCTATTTAGCTTGCAGTGCTAGTTGTGAGAAGGGCAATCCCGGTAAGCCCCAATCCACCTGGACCCTGGGCCCCACAATCTCCTCAACTCAAACCCGGTGAAGCCTCATCTCGTCTCTGATGAAGATGAATATTCCCAATATGCTTTAACATAAGCTGACTGTAATGGCAATATTTGCTATATTAGGGGGCAATTATCATGAGGGGATTAATAAGCGCAGTTCCAAGCAAACTTGAGGTGGGTAGCTCCCCCCTGTATGAGCTTTCCATAGCCCGTACACACCTCATTGTCCCCCATATAGGCCTTATGCAAGCCTCACGTACAGGCACCCGCCTGGCAAAAACCTAAAGCCTAAGTCCCCGACCCTTAGCCCTCATGTCTGTACATAACAGTGATAGTAGTGATACTGTGATAACAGTAATAAAAGTAGTCATCGTGTTACTAGCAAGAGTGGTAGTTACCTCTCTGCCCTTACTACAAAGGCTCATCTGAGCATATGGTGCATTTATATCACATAAAACCGAAGATCCTAAATTCCACATGTACATATACTAGTTTCCCTAAAGAAGAGGACCCGGTTTGGACCCCAAAATACGTTTTCCTTATCGGTGGGACCTCAAAGAGGTATATACCCCTAATCTTGGGAACCTCCATAGACCCCTACATATTCCCTAGTATTCATCTGCGCAGGCACCACTGCTCTTGGCTAGAGGGGAAGCTATGTATCAGCGACAAGGGCTGCTAGTGGTGCTGCAGGCCACTTGGGCAGTGCATATAACAAGGGATCCTTGAAAGGGTTATAAAGGGTATACACGGCTGGGGATGTACGGTTGCTAGCGTTCAGGGTTTATGGGGCTCATAGGTTTTGGTTGTTTTGTGTTGAGTGGGGATGCAACGGTCCTCATTGTGGAGTAAGAGAATGTCTCTATTGGTCGTAAGAAGAATATACTTTTACTCGGTTCCACCACAAAAACACATGACACACATTGGTCAGGAAGAGTTCCAGGCGGGTTGTTTCCAGGAGGGCTTAGTGTGCTGCGGTAATATCAGTTCTGTGTAGGCCGCTAGGCACCTCCAACTCTCATTGATTGGGTGGTTTGAAATTTTGTAGGTCTGGGGGGTTAGATTTTCAGGTTTGATGGAGAAAGGCTCTTTTGCGGGTTGCAGTTGGGGGGGCAAGGTTGCTGGATTTAGGGGTTGCGCGTTGGGTTCCACTTTGTGCCTTAGATTTCTATGCGACGTGAAAGACGCAATGTAGTAAAGACTCATATGTGACTTGGTGCGATGTGCCAGTCCATGGCTGAGTAGGTTGGTGCCGAAACCAGTATGTGGCCTCGCTCCGAGCGTCAACTCCATTCAAGACTTACTTGGAGGGTCGCGAGGGTTTAATTTCCAAAGCTCATGGTTCATAATTGGTACTATTCTCACTAAGTTGGGCGACCACATCAAATCTTAAAAGCACAAGCCGGACCGTAAAAACACATTGCCCAAACCCCAAGACAATTCCCAAGATCCCTGAACGCACATTTTTCGCTTCAGGGTAGAGACCAAGCCGATTTTTTGGACCTCCAAGGCAGCTATGAGCCCCATCAGTCGTCTTACATGGTTATAACTGGCTTGTAAGTACGGTCAGGATTGGGTCATAGTTTTGTTCCTCGTATATCTATATGCGGTAGAATGTACCCCAATATCCAACACCCCCTTACTATGATCAATACCACCAGCGCATGGTAATGGATCTACAAAGGTTCACATGGTTAGACCGTTATTGTACCCTATGCATTTCAGCCGCACCTAGAGTTTGTTTTGGGGGGGTGATTTTTAACACGTGAAGGAATTCAAATTCAGCTCCCATCACATGAATACTGTCCTTGTTATTGGGACTCCATTCAAAGTTCCTCAGCAGCCAGCCAGTGTTGGGCAGTCAGGGGGTTGACGTTTCGGACAGCGAGAACCTGAATGTCATGTCATTCATTGGAGCTGGCTTAAAACAACATGAGACTCCAAACCACCCAAATCCTTGAACCCAAGCCAGAAATCCCCAAACCCCATTAACCCAAAGGCCCTACACCCTAAAACGCCCCAAGCCCAACCTCACCCTCCCCCCCCTCCCAAAAAAAAACAGCACAGTCACACGCAGAGAGCTCATATGAGCCACACCTTGAAATAGGCACGTTGTGGACCTGACGCTGCCATGTCTGCCGGCATGGGTGAGGCTGACGACGACACAGGAGTAGGATGTCTGGCGGGGATGCCAATTCTGTCTATGGTTTAGGGTTCATAGTTTTTACGGCCTGATTCGCGCGGTTTAGGGTGTAGGGTCTGGGGTTTACTGGCTAGGGTTCAGGACCTCAGGATTGAGGTTGCGGGGTTAGGGGAATTACATAGCGGCAACTGGGTTCGTTTTAGGGTTCCCAGGGTTTCCGAAACTTTTGATTACGGAATAATTGACCCCAAGTTGTAGGAAGGTTTGTAGTATGTGACAGAAGGTATATTCCTTCAAGCAAAGTTTCTGGAGCAGTCTGCAAGTCCTGGGTTTACGGTCATGCAGAGTTCTCAGCGGGCTGCGTCCCCTTCACATTCCAATTTCATTCCCGTCCCAATATGTATAAGTCTTGATAACCGACAACAATGCTGCTTCAACAACACACAGTGTGTTGTTCACTTGAGCGCTTCACCCTAAACCTTGGGGGGGTGGTGGGCGGGAGAAAAAGGATCCTTTTTGCCCAGGAGAGCGCATATTAGGAGGATTGTTGTTTTTTGGAATCGCCCAGATGACAGTGGAGACTCAGGGTGTGAAAGGTTGGAAGGTTAGTGGTGCGGAAGCGGACGTTGCGGGTTCACCAGGCTCCTTGGCGGTTAGGGCTTTAAGGCACACCCGGCTTCAGGTTTTGAATTATCGTGGTTTACGGTTCGAGGGTGGAGGATCGGACTTTTTTTCGCGCTCGGGAGTTAGTTGCTCAGGACTGTTGATGTTGGATGTCAGCTTTTCTGCTGGCATGCACAACTCTGCGGTTTTTCACGCAGAAACAGAAAGTATGAATGGCATCAGCGCGAGCCGAGATGTTTCTGCAAAACATTTATGTTTGAAAGATGCCCAGCTCAAACTTGCAACGATGAAGCCCTTGAAACCCTAAGCGATTCATTGTCCTTATGCTGAGCCTGAAGCAACGGCCAGGTCACTCCCCTCCCGCAGTTCCACAAAGAGTCGCTGGCGGAGGCTCTGAGCTCGTAACTTCAGTTCTATACATTGCAGGAATCGGAAGGATTCAGGTTTTAGGGTGGACGCGTTTGGGTGCAGGGTCAAGGTTTGATGTTTACCCTGAAGGTTTAAGATTTTGGGCTTCAAGGGACTCAAAATCATGGGCCCAGGACATCGTTGCAACGAGGATCCTGTGCTGTCTCAACGTCGCGTGTAGCAAAGCAGGATGGTGTATAGCTTCAATACAGAAAGGTCGCGGTGGCGGTGGTGGTGGTGGTGCGGCGGCGGCGGCGGTGGTGGTTGTGAGTTGTGGTTTGTAGCGGGTCTGATGTGGCGGGGGCGGTGGTTGGGGCGGTGGTGGCGGCGGAGGTGGTGGCAGCGGAGGTGGTGGCGGGGGTGTGGCGGCGGCTGATGTAGCAGCGGTACCAGTTAGCAGTAGCAGCACGCTTCCACTAAGCTAGAATGTTTGGCTTGCATAGATGTTCCATGCATATGCTTCTTTACACCTCCTTACATCTTAACGCTCACCCCTACAAACCCTGTGCCATGGGCACTTGCCTAGAGATGAGTTTAAGGACTGGTGCTTTCACGCGGTCTGGGGTGTGGGTAAGGCATTCGTGCTACCCTTAAGATAAACATGAACCTATAGTATAAACCTCACATCCGTGATGCCCTTGAGATAAACATGAACCTATGGTATAACCTTCACCCATACTCCCCACAAGTTTTGAAACAAGTAAGCCCTTAAACCTGGTCCGTTCCAAAGAAAACAAGACCAGGCCTGAGCGCTGCAAATCCCGCGTTTTTTCAGATGTATATATGAAGTAGGGCTTTTATTCTGGCGCCTGGATTGGTCTTCAAAAAAGGGGGAGACCAACAATGAGAACCATGGGTCATATGATGTCATATGCATGTCCACACCCCCCTATAGCAAGCGCCATTCGTGGATGCTTCTTCAGGAGACCTTGCGAACGCAGCTGATGCCCTATATCAAAATCCCCACCCCTAAATGTTACATATCTTTGCTTGTTTGAACTGGGCAAAAGACGAGTGCCCTGTCTGGGCTACCGACTACAAGATCCTCACTTGGAAGTTCATGGATAGATTGCAAGTATGTGTAGAACCATAGGTCTGCCCTTATCTCTGAGGGATTATGACCCTGCTCAAAACTCTATACCCCGAACTACGAACTCTAGACCTTACCCCAAACCCTATGAACCCTAAACTCCCAACCCTAAACCCTACGTGCCCCTGCAAGTAGCCTGCAGGCAGAAGCTCAGCTTGGAGAGGTGTTGAAGAGTTTGGCAGCCAAAGCTCCAGAGGCACAGCAGCGATTGGGCTTACTTGATAACCCAACATGGGGTTATAGGGCAAGTTATAGGGGCTGTATGGGGGTAATGGAGAAATCAGAACTACTACTTAGGGTTCAGGGCTTGGGGCATGGGGATTTTACACCCAAAAATTGAGAGAACATGAAACATGAATTGGAAGCTGAGATTATGTAGGGGCTTAGGGGTTTCCGGAAATCAGAAGCCCCTTTTTTGAAATCAAGAATACAGTATTTGGGACTCTATATTGAGGTCCCCCTATTCGTGGAGACTGCCCTATATCGTTATCTGTGCAGAAGAAACCTGTAAAGGCGTTGTAGGGATATATTTCCTTGATATAGCGTTTTTTGGCTACAGAGTTTTAGCCCAGCTATAGTTGTACTTACAGGGGGCCGTATACTTGGGTTATAGGTGCAGTTGTAATTGGTCTGTAATTGCTTTGAGCCTCCATGTAGGGTTTGAAGGGCTTGGGGTTCTGGGCTTTGGCTTTGGGGTTTTGGTCGTTGGGTTGCGACGTCTGGGGTTTAGAGCTGAGGGCTTTGATGCTGGCCTAGAGTGACCTAGACCCTTTAAACAACTGTAAACGTACCATTTTCTTATTCTAACAACCCAACCGGCATACCGCACACGGGTCACTCTAGGTGGAGTGTTGGGATTAGAGTGTTGGCTTCTAGCTTTGGGTTAGGGCGTTGGGCAGTGCTTTGGTTTCTTCATCAAGGTAAGGCTTTGGTTCATGCAAATCTTGCGACTTGTGAGTTTGACCTTCAGTGGTCTGGGATGTGGGGGATTGTATTATTGTGGTGTCTCAGGATTTGTGGGGTACTGTAGAACACAGGCATGAATGATTTTCAACGTCATGGCATCAGTTTCCGAGTAACAGTATGATGTAGAGTACCTCCATTATAGACCTCATGATGATGTTTATTAATTACTCGAGTCTCTTCGGTATTCTTGAAACCCAGATCCTCAGACCACAAACTCCTAAACCCGGTTTAGGGTTCCCCATGTAGGGTTCAGGTTTTATGGTGACCTTCCTGGGTTTCCGTGCTGTTGTGAGGATTTGCGTGGGAAGCAGGACAGCCTAGATTTCGATATGGGTTGCTGCCAAAAGTGGGTCCCACCCACATGCAGCAACCCAAAGAAGGAGTAAGAAATGGTGGTTTTGTAGGAGCTGTACACCCAAAATCAGACGGTTGTAGAAGTTTGCCGGCAGTTGCTAAAGGAAAAGGCATCATGAGTCTTTGGATTACGTTTTTCACTTGTCTGGTTCCGGGTCCCGACTGAAGAACTGTTGTTTGTGTATCTTAGGTTATCGCGTTAGCAGGCCGGGATCCGGGTGCCTCAGGGTTTCCGTGTCCAAACTAAGAGCCACGGTTCCGAGTAATGTCCCAGTTTCCTCAGACCTCCAGTTAATGCCAACTCGCGAGCGTTCACTTCCAAAACACCTAGTTACAAAGTACTATAACCTACAAAAAATCTGAAACCTGGGAGGCTGCGAGGTCTATCCCCCCTAGAAGCAACCAAGTGTATCTCCCCCATAATTCGCCTCTCCAGAGTACGCAGCTTAGCGGCTCATGATTTGAGATTTAGGGACACCCAAACCTATACTACAATTACTATTCGCAGGTCCCAAGCTAGCACGCCTTGTTCCTGCACTTGGACCCTTAGGAGTATTTAGGTTTCAACGCTCCTCAACCCACAATCTCTTCAATGGAGGTACCGGCATCGCTAGCGCGTTTGGATGGCAGTTTGGGGCGTTGGTACCTTGTCATGCAGACTTAGGGGTAGTTACGCTTTTTTGGCCGTGGGATCCATTCATATATAAGTATCTATACACGGGGTCCTACAGTCGACAATATCTACCTACTCTGGGTTATTTGGATCCCCAAATTGGGGAATGTGAGGAGAGCACTTGGGATTTGTGGATGTCTGCGCTGTTAGGGGTGAGACTCGGGTTGAGGGCTTACGGTTCTCGAATACGATGGAGGATCATAAACCGATCGCTATACCGCTCGACTCTACAGTCCGGTGCAATCTCTGTAGGAACTTGCTGACGGCTTACAAGCGGATTCCTTGCGCCCAAGCTGTCGAGGAAGACCACGTGTGAGGCCCTGAGTCCCCGGGCATTGAATAGTAAATCCTAGATCCTAAGTTCATCCGAATAACCTTCTAGGCCCCGCAAATCTGAACCTGAACCCTAAGCCCTAAGCGCCCTGGCACCCCAAAACCCAAAACCTTCTTGGGATTCTGCGCGTGTCGAGAGCAATGCCGCATACTCAAAGCCACCTAACTCTCATCAATTGCGCCCACTTTGGGTTTAGTTAGGGTGAAGCGGCTCACACTTATGCCGAGTCCAGAGCTTACGGTTCGTAGGCTTTCCCATCCTCAAGTTGACGGCACTGCAAGAACTAAAAGAGGATATCGCCCGCCACACAAGTTCAACACAGAACCCTGAACCAATTCACCACATAGGCCATGATGCAGCCCTTCAACCCTAAACTCTCACACCCCCAAGGCCCTCAACCCTTCTCAGCCCTAGACGCCAAACCCCGTAAACCTCAACTTTAACCCTACATCCGAACCTGAAAAACAAAGCACTTGCAACCATGATTCCTATCATTCCTCAACTTCTGCGGGCTGGACTCTTCCCCTCATATTCAAGACCCACCCACCCCTGATATTGAATATCCACTTCAATTTCCATAGTGGGTGACATACTCAATGATGATTGGTGGAGTGTCACATGAGGGGAGATCCCTCAACCTCAGTCATCGTAAACCCTAGCTCAACTTTGAATCCTGTTTCCTCAGCCTAGACCTTAATCATCCTAAACCTTAAATCCTAGACCATAAGCTGTAAGCTTTAACCCCTTGCCCCTGGCGAAGCCTTTACTCAGGTTGGAGCCACATAGTCCTGGGCTTGGAGTAGCTCCAAAGGGCGGAACTTACTAGTGATTATAATCTTGACAATGGCCATGTGAGGGTATCTTATTGGGGGATCCTTTTGCTTCTAGTATAGAGTAAGGGTACATTCCCTTTCGGCTATCATAGTATTCGCAAAAGCATCTTCAGATATGGCTGGGCCTTGTATTAGCATGATTGCTGCTTGTCTAGCGGCCTGTGCAAGAAGGAGTACTGGACATCATCTTCAGGGAAAGCGAGATTACTTTTCGCCACAAGTACAAGCTTCCAGACCAAGATTTGTGTGTAGTGTCTAGGGGAATAGGATCTCTCTGTAGGTGAAGGGGTTTGGGGATTCGGTAGTGCGGAGTGCATCGTAGGTTTGGGCGAAACACCTGCAAGAGATATTCAAGAGTGATTGGCAGCTCAACTATTGCAACCAGGAGTCTCTTTGTTAGACACGCAACCTATCCAAGTGTGATGGATGCGTGTGGGGTGAAGGGTCTGGGGTTTACGGGATAAGTTGGAAGATGTGGCGCGACAACCACCTCTAGCAATGGCTGGCTGGTCCTACAGCACCTACTAGATGTCCTCATATTTTCCCTAGTTCTTCAAAGCTGTGTTCCCAGACCCCTGAGAATGTAAATCAAACTCTATATCCTTTCTGAGCGTAGACTCCACCCCAATCCTCCTGTTATGATGCACATTATCCTCTAGTATTCCAGCCCTCAAGTTAATCAAGATTCAAAGTCTTACAACATCTTTTCACAGGACAGTAGTCTTTGTGCAGTCCCTTTTGGGCACCCACGTTAGTTTAATGCAGCGTAGACGAAGAACCATGCTGGTTATGTGTAGATTCTGCAACGCGGCGCCTCGTTATTCATAGGATCTAGTGACTGCGTATAACTGGGCTTGCAATGTCAGGTACAAGTAAGGCTACAACCATATAGTTACTGAGTCCCATGAACTTTTGAGGAGGGTTTAGGGATTAAGCTACAGCAAGCTAAACCTCGCCCAGCTACGTGGTTTGGGGTTCAAGAAACCAACATCTGAATTCAGGGCTTGTGACTTGTTGTGCCTTGGCCCAGCTTGGTGGAGTTGCTTTGGGGCTTCTTTGAATTTTGAGGTCCTCTGAAGCACAGGCCTGAAGGCACTAACTATTAGGAAGCCTCGACAGTACTCCATACTGGGTGCCCTTTGAGGACCCTAGCAAGCCTTAGAGAGGGTCTTGCGATTCCCATGTATGGGGCCCCTTTAAGGAGTCCTTAAAGTTGGGATTCTATGGAGAGCATTGGTGCCCTAGAACTAAATGTAGTCATTGCCAGGCTTCTACGCGTCTCTAGCTGGGTGTCTCATCGGAGCTTCAATTTTCAGACATTGTTTTGATAAAGGCCCGGATTGACTTTTATTCGAGCCTTTTGCACGCCTTCTATGGCCTAACCACCAGGTCACCACCCACCTCAGGCTATTCTTGGCATATTGCAGCTTGCAAGCCCTTCGCAGCAATGTTGCTTCTACAGATCTATGAGTATCATCCGGGGCCTTAGGTTTAGGGTTCATTTAGGGGCTACAAAAGGGGACCATACAAGGATATATAAGGCTATCTATAGGACTATAGGAGTTATATGAGGCTAAGTAGGGGATTAGAAAGGGCTTACATAGGTCGTGCATAGCAGATTACATAGGGGTTTTGGGAATACTTAGCGCAATTCCGGGACGCCCATTGTCAGTGGCGCGGCGGACAGCCGGTTACGGTTTCCAGCGCAGTCTCGGGCGAGATGGACGCACGGCTACATGGTAGTTTGACGGAGCAGGAAGCCAAACACTCGACCCCACGTGTTATAATGCTAATATCTGGGAACCACCAAAAAATCTCCTAATTTTGGGAAACCTCCACATATCGGTGGCTTCTCACAATGAGGGTGTGGAGTGGCACTGCTGTATCACAGGGGCCGTTAGCCCAAAGGGTCAAGCACCTATGTGCTGTGTCTAGAGTTTTCCGCACGCCGCGGACACAACCAGATGTCATTGCAAGAACCTCTGGCAGCTGCTACTACGAGCTCTTGCAACCCTAGACCCTAGCAGGCCCTAGTATGGGCATCTCTCCCTACTCACTACCAGTCTTGCGTGCGGCCAATGTTAGAGGGTGAATATAGCTATACTATGGTTATTTTATGTTTGTTGAGTGGGGGCATACCACCCAACAGAATCTAGCGGAAAGAATTAGAACAGGAGTTCGATGTACCCAGGAATTCCAAAAGCCTTTCATTAAGGAACTGTACAAGTACAGTTTAAAGGTATGTCATACAATTAAAATGTTTTGGAAGTCTTGTTCATGTTTTCGAGCTAACTTCAGTATGCACAGGTTTATAGATGTTTTATCGGCCCAGAAAGCACTCGCTGACGCTCACGACTAGCCGGTTCTGGACTGCCTCTGTTTCAGGAGTGTTGTTACAGAATAGCTGCAGTGGTTGTTAGAATTTAGAAGCAAATTACAAACCCTGCATGGCCTTAGTATGCTCTAGCTCCATACTTCTCATGGTTTAGTGCACTTGGGGCCATGCGGGAGTCAGGGTTTTTTGGTATCGACAGTATCACTAGCCGTACTCAAGGAAGACAGGAACTCAACCTCCTCCTCCCCCAAACTAAGATGGCACCTCAACCAGCGGAAGAACAATTGTATCTATGGGACGCTTCTGGGGCCTCCAATGTAGCTTAGGGGAGGGTACATCCTGAACGCCATCCTGTCCCAATGGTCAGGACCCCGGCTGTTTCGACGTGCATGTCTCGCAGGGCTTTGTGGCTGTGAGCGCCGATGGTGGCGAAGAGCAGGAGGCCGGGTATGGCTGGAGGATCTGGAGTCCCAAGGTTAAGGGTTAGCAGGTTGCAAGACTTTTCCCTTCAAAATCTCAACATCATTGTTGTTCTTATGATGATAACATACATATGTATATATATATATATATATGGGCATATATATTCGTATGGACACATGGCCTTGAAGTTCCAGGAGTTACCTTACTGGAGGGGCCCTATAAGGAGGTGAACGATTTCGTCCATCAACACTGGCTTGGCATCCGGTTCCAAAACACGCAGAACAAACAACAACAAAAAGCACAACGAATTTGCCTTGAAGCCGAGGCACTTCCTACGCGCTTATCCCCTTTAAGGGGGCCTATACAGAGGGGTTGTACAGAGGTTCTAGTGGAACACATAGGGCTTAGGGTTTTGCGTGGTTTAGTGTGTGGGGAACAGCTGTGCCTCCTAGGCTAATGAGATTCTGAAGAGGTGTGAGTTGTAGAGACAGAATCCTCACAAGTGAGTAGCATGTGGCGATCTACTACTCAGCAGCTAAATGCCGCTGCCCGGAGCCTCTCATGTACTTGTGTTGGCTAGCTAGACCATACTCCTCCTCAACCCGCCGCTCTACCCTCCAAACCCTGAATAGCAATTTCCCGAGATAACCCCGGTACAGTGTACAGAAACTCTATATAATGATAGTTTCCATGTCATTTCCACATTATTTTCCGTGTCATTCTCAATTAATTTGCCCTGGGAGCCACACGCCTGGGACGCTTTTGAATCCCGTTACAAGTGCCGATTACAATTCAAATCTATGGGAAGATGCATGGGGCTGTCTGAATACCGTACTCGGCTAAAATGCCTGCTGCAAAAGCTATTTTATCACCCAGAAGTAGTTGTACTATGAACTATTACTGATCCGAAAGCTTTCACCACTTGTTTGGGGCACCTTTATTGTTCGCGTTCAAAGCCCGTCACCGCCCCTACCCTGAAGCCTGGAGCCCGCTCCCAAATCCAAAGAAATCTGCAAACCAAGGCATGCAGGAGTGAGAATACACATTGGGTCCTAGCTGAAAAGATGATGGCATTTCGGACCCAAAGACCCAGCATTTGCGTACCTGTACCCTGAGGCATAAGAGGAACTATCGTCCGCCTATCCTCTATGCATCACTATAGTAGACTATACCAGCAAAACCATACTCAGGCTATTCAATTAGTCGCTTCAACCTGAAGATTTAGGTCCTGCCCATCAAGGAGTCCGAAATACCCATGTAGGCCCCTGCATTGTATCAGGCCGTTTGCCTCCTTCTGAAACATCGACCGTCCAGCGGTGCCGAAGCACGTGAGGACGGCCCTGAGTTGGGCTTATTGCGGTTTCGGGGTGGGCTTAACGCTTGGGGTTTAGGGGTTAGGTAGTTCCATAGCAAGGCTCTCCGTTGAACCTGTTACATCCCTAAGTACTCTAGTCTTGATTTGCGCGGCATCCCCATTTAGACCTTGGTTATGGATCTTTTAAAGAGGTTCTTGGGGTGATATAGGTATACATGGGTATGTGTATATATACATATATATATATATTCATATTCATTTTAAAGCACATTCCTCAATTCAAAGGTATTGACATCTCTGGCATGTTCTACTGAAGCCGAAAGAATGCCCCAGATGAGGATCTACCTACCTCCACAAACCTGTAATTGTGTATCAGATTTCAAGACCAACATGATCGGCGCGCCGGGAATTCTTGTAGCGTGAACCACTCGAGGTAACACTTCAGCGAAATCCTTACCCCAGGGAGCCCGATACCTCGTAATGTGTGAACCTACCGTCAACCATCAGGGATCCGAGCATGATCTAGGTACATCCTTTACTTGCTGGGTATGTGGCCTTCTGGGAACCCTAAGCCCCCCTCTGTGAACTGTGTCTGCCTTCACGCACGGGAGGTCCTCGTGCATGTTGGAGGCGAGTTGCACAAGGAGCCAGCCTCTCGAGATCAAGGGGTCGGGTGCATTCCGTGGTTGGGGTGTATGTAAACCTGCCCCAGCCCTGATTAATTTTGCATGTTCTGTATATAGGGATGTCGGGTTCAGGGACTTCTTTGCACAGGTCTTCTGTTCGCCCGGGATGTATTTTTGTGCCTAGCGGGCACCTTTTAAGAACATGTAATGAGAACAAGTGAGAAAAATCAAGCTGTGAAATGTAGTTATACCCCAGGAAATGGTCAGTTCTGTGCCACAAAAAGTTGATTGAGTGCCAATGCCCTCAACTTCAGTCCTCCGGAAGCCCATTTACCTTTTCCCAAATTAAAATGGAGCCTGACAGAGGGTCCTCCCGCAAGGACAGCAGTCTATGTCTGGTTCCTCAGCCCTAAACCTCCCAGAGAGCCCAAGACCCCTTAATAAGGCATGTACCCTAGATCATCTACGGTATCCTGGTACAGTTTAGATTCCCAACTCCCAGGCCTCAACTCCCACCCCTGTAGGGTTCGGGGCCCGGGGATCCGGGTTTAGGGTTTGGTGTTTATACCTCTCTTTTTTTCCGAATGTCGAATTTAACGTTCTGCAACCCCAACCCCCCTAGGCACTCCCATCTGCTCCCCTCTACATGGCAGTTCTAAAAAGTTGGGTTACCAGCGTGAACTCCAAAATACTAGATTCCTCATTTGTAGGACATTGTAGACACCCCCAGCAGGCACCTCTAATGTTTGGAAAGCGCGACACGGAAGGACGTCTTCCCATCCTTCACCGCTTCGGCACTTGACCTCAGGGCTTGCTGAGCAAGGTTTTGGGATTTTTACAGAAGACCCAAAATCTTAAACCCTAAGATGCTCTGAGTATACTCCAACTTTTCAGTGTCAACGCTAAACCTTAATTAAACAAACACTCACTCAACCTTCAACACCTCAACCCCAAACCCTCAACCCCCAAACGAAACCAAGGCTTCCGTCTTGATTACGAGTTTGACCCCAGACGTCGACGGGCTGCGCAGCCGCGTCGGAAAAGCGAAGGCTCGAGTTGAGACCATTCAGTTTGCGGTGGGGCCATTGTAAGAGGTCCCAGGCAGGTTTCGGAGGGTTGTATAAGGATAGTGGAGAATGAAACATGCCCAGGGTAGTTGGCTTGGGGTGTGTATTGGGCTTGTTGGAGAGTCGTTTTTGTTAGGATACATTCTACTGAAGTCTTTCAGGTCTATCAGAGAACAGGTTATGACATCGGGCAAGTAGTTTTTTTCATACGTAACTTGAATTTCAGCTACGGCTTTTCAGGTTTTGAAAATTTGCAGGTGGGTGAAGGTCAAGGATTTGACTTCAGCTATAGGGGCTTTGGTGGCAGGAGGGGGAATAACGTTTTTCGCGGGTGAGATCCGGAGCTAGGGTGGTGGGATGCCTAGTTAGAGGTGGTTTGGGATTTGGGGCATAGTTTCAGTGTAGGATTGGGTGTTTAATTGGGGTTGAACTTCTTAAGACTTCGTATCCGGTTGTCCGGCACTTGGGTCCCTGGCTGTCCCCACTGCATGCCCAAGCCTCAACCCTTAGAACCCAAATCCTCAACCCCAACAGCAAAATCCTGAATCCTGAATATTCGAGAACCGTGGGGTCCTGCACCACGCCCTCCACTGCCATACATATTTCGGGACAGTGGAATACGGTGTCGATTTAAGGCTTCTAGGGCTCCTTTAGGGAGTTTATAGGGCTATCTAGGGATATCTAGGGTTTATATCAGGATAGATGCCAAGACAAGGGTGTTGGTGCATATTTCGTATAAGGATTCCTCTCAGGGTTCAGGACTACACTTGGGGCTTGAAAGAGGCAACGTCACAATCCCCAAAGCTCTACAAGCTTTATTATGAGGACCACGCCCACAACAGGATTCCGAATTTCCGGAAGCATTCTATCCGTTCAGCGTTCTGTTGTTGGCAGAAATCTTACACCGCCTACTGTAGGGGCCTTAAATGAGTGTATTTCCGAGTTGTTACGTTGGCGCAGTCTTTCCACAGTACTACCAGCATTTCTGTACCTCCCGAAACATCCAGAACCTCTCATTCAAGGAACATTCGTTCAATCGCGTTAGGAACACTAACAGGATTTAGGGCGGTTTTTTTTACCAAGTTAAGATTTTGAATGTCCTAGCCTCCCACTTAATCCAGCTAAGCCCGTATAAAATCCCGCTTAACTTCAATGCACAATCCCCGTCACGGACTTCTGAAGTGCTTGGCACTAAGGCCTCATAGGGCTTCGGAATTGCTGGGTACTGCTTAACGGCCTTAAGGTAGGGTCATGCAGGATTTATGGGGCCCACACAAGGGCTAGGTAGGTACCACGCCCTAATTAAACCCGTAAAGGGGCTTCAGAAGTGCTCGCAGGTTGCTGCAGAGAAATCCACGTTGCTACACCTGCGGCAGCAGCTCTCAGCAGACTTGACGGCGGACCAGTGCCTCAGAGTGGAATTAGGAGTTTCCCGAAAAGTAGGGACCCCTTTAGGTGGATGTAGGGCTATACGGGGCCTAGGGGTAAGGGGACGGTGGCTGTGAAAGTTATGATCCCTCGTATTGGACTCCCTGCTTGCAGGGTCGGGTTACATAAAACCCAGTTCAGACAATCATGACCCAACAGCCTATTGGTGATTGTGATTGCATGCCAATTATAGCCATATGTGGGTAATACCTAGAGTCAAAGGTAGGCTAGCAGAGTCCAAGTGCAACCGAGCACCAGATCGGAAAGCCTAATTTCCAAACTCCTGTCTGATTTCAGTATGGTGCTGCAGATGCTTAATTTACGAGGAAGTGACAATAAAAAATGCAATGAAAACAGGGTTTACACAGATGCTACATGGTTATATAAACGGATTATGTCATGTCGCTGGTTTAAGTTTTGCCATTACTATTGTGATGACCCTAGAGGTACAGAATGTTGGCAATCATTTACGCCTCTAGCCATACCCTGAGGAGTAGGGCAGTTGAGCATCATGAGGTCACCTAGCACGTGTAATATCAAGAAATTCTTCTAACTCTAACCACAGCCCTCACCCCGGAGCCTCACGTCTCGTTCCTTGGGTAGTATCGTAGGAGCCTTCTACAAAGCCATACTGAATTTAAAAGGCCGCTGCACAGGAGTTCTTGGGTCAACCGTACTCAAGGGTCGAAGCATTGCTAAAAACCTATACCCCAATCTCTAAACCCCAAACCCGAAACCCCAATCCCAAATCCTCAACCCTAAACCCTCGTGCAAGGTTTCGAGAAGCTGCGACAGAGGAGCCCTTTGAGCTTTCAGAGCTCCCATTTCAGCTATTGAGGCGCCTCTGGTGTAAGGAAGAAGTCTTTTGGGACTCATTAGGGTCTAGGGTTTGGGGTTTCAAGTTTTATGTTTACGCTTTTGTCTTAGAGTGTAGCGTTTCTGCAGGCGTTCCCTAGATGTGAGATCCTTTTCTTGGGGTTTCGGGTTCTTACGCTGAGGAATGTACGTAGTGTTTGGCAAGTTTCATGGGGGAAAGGCATGTAGAAAAGGATAAAGAGCTGTTTAGGGCGTATGTGGTCAGGGGAGTTTGGCAGCAGAATCCCCAATGTTAGGATCTGATTTCTGCCATATGGTGCGTATGTAGGGTCCTAGTTTGGGGTTGGGTCATCAAACTCTTCTCCGTACCTTTGTTGACTGAGGCTTAGGGGATGTAGAGTTTTGGATTCGCTTGTGTGCAGGATCACCTGACTGACTCCTGGTCGTTCGGTTGCCCATGGTGTCCTTCACATTTCAGAATCTCAGGAGCTAGGGATTAAGGTTGCTCAGGGTTTAAGGCTTAACATCACTGTCGCTCCTGGCTGTTTGGTTACCCAGGTACGCGTCTGGGATCACCCTAAGCTATTTATAAACCCTAGGCTCTAGACCCTGAACAGTAAGTAGCTTCCACTTTCTCTTCCAGTCTTAACCCAATTGCAGTTGGGGGAGCAGGGGCCCAGCTGTAAACCTGCAGATGGTTCAAACTGTTTGAGCCCCCGGACTAGTTGCCTTTCTTGCTTGGGGGGGGCTGCTTCTTCAGGCCTAGAGGACACCGGGGGCGGCACTAAGGGAAGCACTTCTTGCTTCCCGAGGAGCACCTCTTCGGCCTGGCCCCCCCCTGGCGGCGACTAGAGCGACAGTGCCAGCACCTACCCTTTGTCTGGTCATTTCTGTGCTTGCTTCTTCACAGTTCCCCCTCTACCTTCGCTTTGAC